>CM060663.1:34831416-34971416 GCA_030686955.1 Odontamblyopus rebecca
GCACTTTGAATGACGAATTGTGCTGTACAAATAAACCCGCTTTGCCTTTTTAAAACCTTTTCTACTCATAACGTCGTTAGAAAGGAGCAGATGCCGAGTCCCTTTTGTCGGGCTCGTCTCAGAATCAGCTGTAACGAGGTGACGTGATGGTGCGTATGCCGGGATGCCCATTGCTCTTCCCGCGGCGTCGTCCTGGAAACGCGCTCCTGGTCAATGTTAAGTGAATAGTAAGGTTAGCCCGCTGCCTTATTGACTGAGCTGTCAATACCACTGCAGGGGGAATCCATAAGCCCCCGGTGTTATCGGCACATCCTCCCAGGACGGCACGGGACTCTCAGGGCGCAATGTTTATAACGGCGTTCATCTGGGATCCGCGTGAATAGAGAAGCTGTCATGGGGTTAAATAGACTGGGTTAGCATGGAATCATAAGGGTGAGAGGTTTAATTTCCTGTCACCAAAGCTTTAAAGTCATAGTTTGGGTTTTTTTGACATGAATCTGTACGTCTCCGTCAGCAGCGTCGCATCAACACTGACTTACCTCCCGACGGCGTCTGAGCCGAGTTCTTCCCCGGTGTCGGTGCTGATGAAAGTGTCCGGAAAGTCGGCTGGAGTCACGAAAATAAAGAGTTTTTCTTCTCAAAACAAAATGTGTTCAAAAGAGTGAACCATTTGCGTCACAAAAAAGTCAAAGCTCGTAATCTCTTGGTACTATTTTCTCTCCGGTCGTATCACTCGGCGCCCGTTTCACTGTTTCCTGCTCGGAAAGTTCACGACGACATGTGTGACGACGACAGCGACGATGAAGACGTGGCCTTTAGCACAGAGCCAAGGGGAGATCTTTATGAACCCGAATATACTGAAGCCCAAATTCAGCAGATGGAGTCAGAACAGCAGAGAGAGAAACAGGAGGGACAGAGGGACGAGCTGAAGAACCTGGAGTTTTGTTGTTGCAGCCTGGAGAATCACAAGTCCAAACCATTTTTATATATTTTCTTATACAAGCTTATATACTTATGGCTGTAGCTCTCTCACGTCACAGCGTCATCAGTCTAAGAACGTAAACTCTGCCGAACTACTGAAAAAAGTGTTGGATTCGTGTGCGGCTTCACCTGGAGGCAGCGCAGTGACACGACCGGAGAGAAAATAGTCGTGTTTTGTTGATTTCCATGCAAATTTTAATCAGGAATGAACAGTTCAGTTGAAGTTTAAAACCTTCTTATTTAAAACGGGTTTTAACACTTAGTGGTCCTATGACACTTTCTTTATTTTAACTGGTGTAATGTGCTTTGTGACATGTGTGTGTGATGTTTATTGTCTTTTATCTTGTTTTATTGTTGTACAGCACTTTGCTCAGCCGTGGCTGTTGGAAGGTGCTATAGAAATAAGGTTTGATTGATTGAAGTATTTACTTATTTATGTTTTATCTCGGTTCAGCAGAGATTGGCAATTCCAGGTTTGAAGTTGTCTAAATGATTCTAGTGAAGATGTACGGAGTAATTTGTTTATGTTGTTGTAAGGCGACCTTGAGTGTCCAGAAAGGCACCTAATAAATAAAATGTATTATTATTATTATTATTATTATTATTATTATTATTGTTATTTGTCAAGTTGAATCTACTCAAATAAAGTGAAATATTCTTAATTTAAGTCCTTTTAACTTACCTAGATATTGTTTTTTGCAGGCCAAGAGGAGAGGTGACCCTGCTCACAGCAAGAATGCATGTTTTTAAAGTTGTTTTTTACATTTTTTTTTACCAAATAAAGACAAATGTGATTGAACAAATGCAGGATAGTCACGTTAAGCACTGCACTTTGGAACGTTCAAGGCAAAAGCATCTCCAGGCGGCAGACTCTCACGAGAAAAGTTACCTAACGCACTTCAAATCCATCTGAATCCCGCCTCTGGTCCTCCTCTCCTCACACGACCCTCCGCCGTTGCCTCTCCGCTCGCACCCCGGCCCCCTGCAGGCCGCCTCCGCGCACTGCATTCTGGGACGGCTCCTCGTGTTTACGTTCGGAGTCGGCTGATCGGATTAAGGCCCCTTCCTCGCTCCCTGACTCGGCGTGTCATCAGTATTGGAGCGCCGGCGAGCGGATGCAAAGCACTGCGGATCTGCTGCCTCATGACGGGGCATCTGAAAGTCTAATCCTGCACCTGTCTGCGCCTGTCACTGTCACTCACCCGGTGGAGGCAGCAACTTCTCCGGCAAGTTTGGAAATGTTGACTAAGCATTTGTATAAGGGGAAAAGTTAAGGTAGTAGAGGTTTGATTTGATTAAAGTTGCACTGCGGGATCTTTCTGGTGGAGTTATTGCTCCGCTTAGAATATTCCAGAGTACAGCATTAAATAGGGATGTAACAATAACCAAATTATGGTGATCATCAAAGGTCTCACAATAATATCGTGGAGCATCACAATATATATCGAATCCCAAGTGTCTTTGCTTAAATGAACAGTTCTGATGTAGATTTAGCTAAAAAAACAGAGGGAACTACATAGACCATGATCCTTTGCTCCGTTTCAGTGCAGACGACATGAAGAAATTACTGTTCTAAGCACTTTTACATCTTCATTCTTTGGATTAAGTCTGTGAAGCATTTTTAGAGGAAAAAGTTGCAGATTCACAGTCAGAATATTGCAATAAATCTGGTTCGGTGAGATGTTTATGGTGAAAATCTGGTACAGAGAGATTTGGATTTCGTTTCATCCCTAATGACAATAAATGTTGCACCAAATGACTGGTCAAAGCGTTTTAAAATGTCCATCTTATTATTATGTAGAATATCGTATTATCATTACATGTATCACATATTATATTCTTGTAAATGTGTAATTTTTTGCTACATTATAGTTTATTGTTTTCTACTTTATTTTATTCTATTTTAAGATAAGATAAGATATCCTTTATTTGTCCCACAATGGGGAAATTTCAGTGTTGCAACGCACAGTAAAGAGAACAGCAAGAAACAGTAGCAGCAATAGAAGTACAGTTAAGTTAAAAGTAGACAAACACTATAAGGATCTATAAAGATAAGGATTATAAATGTATCATATAAATTGCTATCTTAAGACAATATATACAATAAATTGCAATCTTACATTATTGCACAGGGTCCCAGTATTGCACAGGCAGCAGAGTTAGCAGTGTTCATTGTAAAGTCTGACAGCAGCAGCATGTTTAGTGTTTGTCTACATTTCGCTCCAAGTTCCGCAGCAATTTCCTAATGTTATGAACCTGTTCACTCAAATGGCGATAAAACATTTCTGATTCTGGTCGTGACGATACCTCCACCATGTCGTGAGCTTTCGCACCATATCTCAGTAAATATCATACTGTGAGGTTCACACTGTGACAATATCGTATCGTGAGACTTGGATATCGTTACACCCCTAATATAAAACATCAATATTTCCATGGAGACGAGCAGGAGATGCCAGTTTCAGGTCAGATCTGTGGATAAACTATGAAGCTTCTCCGTGTTTTTAAAGTCTGCACTACACAAATGCCGTTCTCAAGGTTCAAGGTTCTTTATTTGTCATTTAAGCAAGGAACACGTGACCGAACGGGGCCCAGTGACCAAGAGAGAGGTCTTGTTTTTAACTTTTCTCATCGCTTCATTCTGTGTTTAGATTTATTAGCAGAAGCCATTTGACTAAAATTAAAGATGTGTCCACAATACAAATCTGCGAAAAGCCTTAACCGTAAATCAGTTGGTTAATGATTGGCTGGAGGTGCTGAGGTTTTATTTATTATTTTTTATTATTTAATTGACCTCCATTAGTTATCAGCTCTTCTTCCTGCAGTCAGTGACCTGTGTTGCATGTTTTTTTTGGGTTGGTTTAAGTCGTGAACATTCAGATCACGGAGAGATTTTAGGTTTAAACCAACTGGATTTCAGCTTTAAAACTGGCATCCCGAATTACAGACTCATTTGAGGTTTGTTTGGCTTTCTGATTGGATATTCGTCTTGAAAACCCATGTTATGTCTTACATTTCAAACCATCGTTATTGTATCTAAGGTCGTGATTGCATCTGTCCATTACGCCTGTGCATGATCGACTGCCTTCACGTCGTAACATGATCAAAACTGTGCACTGATCTCTGTTTTTCTCATGTTTTCCTCAGCATCCTTTTATAGCGCCACATTCATTTGGCGTTTCAATTTAAGAGCTCACGTACAAGCCTGACAACTGTTATACGTCTGTGTTTATCCATGAAGCTCTTCTGTGTTCCACTTTTTACATGATTTCCTCTACAAAGTTTAGTTATTATAAAGTTAAAGGTGCATAGAAGTCATTTTAAAAGCAGTAATAATATAAATAGTCCTGTTCTTTCTGTATAATGTGACCAAACAATTTTCAGTCATGTTTTTTTGCAGGGATGTGGCTTGTAATTTGTACCTTCAGCCTCTTCACATCACCATAAATCAAAAAAATAATGCTTGTATGTTGGATTAAGTGTCTTGCCCAATGGAATAACAACACTTCCTGGTAACATTACGATACAACAATGGGATTAGTGGGGAAATGGATGAAGAAAATGCCATTTGAACAATGTTTCTAGCATATAGAGAATTCTAGTTGAACACTGTCACACTAACATGATAAAAACTGCACTTTGATGTTAGTTTTTCTCATGTTTTCCTCACCATCCTTTTATAGCGCACCCTCTTTTACACTTTTACTTTATCTCTAAACTACAAATACATTTTTAGTTTAGTTCATGTAAAGTTAAAGTGCACAGAAGTCATTTTAAAAGCGCTTTCTGTGAAATGTGACCAACGTTAAAGTTGCAGAGATGTAGCCGTGAATCTGCACATGCAACTTCTTCAGAGCAAATCACAAAATCGGGTTTGCAGAGCGTGTCCAGACGTCTTTATTTACCCGGGACAGTCCCAGTTCTCAGCCCTGTGTCCCCTGTCCCAGCAGATTTATCCAAAACCACTGATTTGTCCCAGTTTTATACAAGTAATCCCAGACGATTTTTGACCAGTTTGATCTAAAGCAGGACTAAACTAGGACTAAACCAGGACTATATCAGATCTATTTCAGGTCTAAACCAGAGGAGCATAAATTGCATTTGTTTAGCCAAAATACAGAAGACTGCGCTTGTCCCTCAGATTATACACTGACCCACACATGAGGCGAGAATGAGCAACACGCTTAAGGTGACGGGATTTTCAAAATAACAAACTGGGAGAAATCACTGGTTTGGGTTGGTTGGTATTAATAAAATAATGAAACGAGTAATTAAGGAAAGTTGTTCTGCACTTCATGGCTAATATGAGTCATTATAGTCACATTTTCTTTGTGTTTTCGATCATTTTAACCACCTTTTTGATCATTTTTAAGCACCTTTTCTGTATTTTACCTAAACAAATGACAATTTATGCCTCTCTTTACAGTTGGCAGGTGTCGGATTGGTCAAAAATAGGGACACTAGGGACATTTCTTGTATAAAACTGGGACAAATGACTGGTTTTGTATAAATCTGCTGGGACAGGGGACACAGGGCTCCAAACTGGGACTGTCCCGGGTAAATAGGAACATCTTTACATGCTTTTTTAAAACAAATTTATTAATATCTACCATCCAAAACCCGGGAGTGTTCCAGTTTTTAATGTTGAAAATCTGGTCACCCAGTGTTTGTAGGTGTATTGGATGACGTGTTTGGCCCAGTGGGACAACAACACTTTCTGGTAACGTCAGGATTAGTGGGAAAATGTATGAAAAACGTGTCATTTGAACTTCTACCTAAACAACGTTACGCGAAAATTACAGTAGATTTTCTTTGGCGCTGAGTCTCCCGACGTTGAGCTGTGAAGATCGACGGCCTTCGCAGCTCAAACCGCACTAACGCGATAAAACCTGTACTTTGATATCAGTTTTTCTCATGTTTACCTCGCCGTCCTCTTGCAGCGCTCTGTCTTCGCCGCGTTCATCCGACATTTCAATATACAACCGGTTTACTCTTATAACAAGCTCACAATAAAGTATCCGGCGTGCCCCCCCCCACTCTTTTACAGTTCTGATGCGATTTCGCCAAAGTGGAGTGCATACATCCGACCTCTAGATGTCAATAAATCCCATTGCCAGCTGGTGAAAGTCTTCTCATCCTCCCCTCTCCATCCTTCATCCGCTCAATCCTCCCATCCGCCCAGGGTCTACTTTCGCGCCGTGTCGTCTTACTTTGGGGCTCACCGAGATGTATTGATAATTTCCCGGCAAAAATACGATTTCAGTTTATTCTACAGAGCAAAAGATCTAATAGTTCACCGGGTAAATTGAATTGCGTTTTACCAGAGTGGAGAACAATAAACAGGCAGGAGTATAGGGGCAGGATCCAGACATTTGGCCACGGGATTATTGTTCAAAAGAGCTCTGATATGATTACAGGAAGCAATAGATGATAATTGCATCAGTACATGACGTTTTCCTCGGCGTACGCTTGCATTCATCTGGGTTATGCGCGGCGAGGAGCGGGCGGAGGAAAAACATGGCCGGCGCTCCCGCTACAGGATCGGATCCGGGGAGAGGCGAGGGGAAAAAGAGGGAGGAGATTGGAGGGGTGGAGGTGGAGTGGAGTCAACGCTAGGTCATGAGGACAGGCTTTGGACTTTGCTTTATCAGATACTTTGCCGTTTATAAGCGTGTGACGTTATTAAATTGAAGCGGTGTTGCTGTGTTGCCTTGTTTATATTTAAAAGGACAATGTTACGCTATTTTCTGATCGGTTATAATGTCGTTTCCTCATCGCAGACAGACCTGAAGATGTGTTTCGCTTCATTCACGCATTTTTAGCGCACAAACCCTCCACATTAAGGCTGATTTCTTTTCTCTCTGTGTGTTTTTAAGCTCCATACATCTTCACTAGAATATTTTGGATAATTTCCGCCTTGGAAATGTCAATCTGTACTGGACTAAAAGTGAAAAAAAGGTCGGGGTTAACTTCAAAACTGCTGCTAAACTACTGCGTCATGATATCACGAGGTGGAACAGAGCAAAAGGGAACAGCGAAAATTAATATAGCTAAAATAGAAGTTACCAGGTTCAGAGTTTGTGCGTTTATCTTTTGGATATTTCACGACAAAGTACGAGCTGATCACTAGGGAAAACTTTCTTTTGCCCGTCATCTGGGAGTGTGGCGTCTTCACGTTTTAGAAATCGCTGCTGTTATGTTGCAGCCTGATTCGTAAACTTTAAAGTAGTTCATCTTGAAGGTCGTCAGTCTTTATACCTCTCTACCTATTGACTGATTTGGTCATTTAGTACCAAAGAAATCTACTGTTTTTCTTACTTCTACTTCTACTTCTTCTACTTACTGCTTATTTTCGTGCACCAATGTTTATCTAGAGTTCTCTACATGCTACAAACGAGTTCAAATGGCATTTTTTCCCCATACATTTCCCCGCTAATCCTAATGTTACCAGAAAGTGTTGTTGTTCCACGCGCAAGACACCAACGTACAAGCAATATTTTTTTCATTTATGGTGATGTGAAGTCGCCTGCTTCATCAGCCGGTTTCACTTCGTGGAAACAGTCTGACCTCGCAGCGTTAGGGTTCGTTCGCTCGACGGTAGGCGGGTACTTTTTTTATTTAACCAATCGCTGCTGTTTGGTGGTGACGTCTGTAATGCGCCGGAACGTTCAGTGGTGTCCAAGTAATCGCGGCACAACAGCAAACAAAGCAGAGAGTGAACATGTCTGTCCACGAGCGCTGTCGTTTCTGCGAATTAAAGGTGCAATAAAAAATGCAAAGTTATTATTGGACAAAGGAAGTCCAGAGGAGGATAGTGTCTGCAGTCTCGGGTTGGTTCTGGGCAACACACCGCTTCACTGATTGGCCGGAGCGCCGACTGCAACTTCCAGGGTTCTTGCAAATCGCCGAGTGTTTCTGATTCCTGATTCCCGGAGAGAAATGAAATCGAGGAAGGTCTAGACACAACAAAATCCGGGCACTCCAAAGAAGTAAAAGTCTCACGAGGAAAAGTATAGTTAAATGCCTTGGTCTTCATCAGGGCTTAGTCAAAAAAAACATAGCGAGTTCTGTTTTGCATTAGATCTCCCCATGTTTGAGTCGCTCTGTCTGATTTGTACTGTCTTGATGATGCGTGCTAACAGCGCACCAGCTTTACCTGCTGGTTTGCGCCTGATAAAACACTTTTTAATCATAAATGCAGGCAGCACACGGCACACAGCGGCCTCTTTTCCCTATGGAGCTGCTTTTACAATAAAACAATGTTATTCTATTACACGAAAACAACAGAACAGCCTATAGTAGCCAAAATGCCTCTTTTCTCTTATTTACTAGGTCGTGCTATGAGCTTTATGTATTATTATTTAGTATTATTAGTCTGTCTACATCTGCAAAGCTTAAAATTGCTTTGTTGCATGCTCTGTTGCACCTTGTGTTGTCATGCAGTGGTAGTTTTCAAGTTAGCAGTCGTCTTTTACCTTTTGTTTAGTAGAAATTAGCAAATCCAGGGCTGAAATCATCCAAAACATTGAAGTGAAGGTGTACGGCGTTTCAAAACACATCACATGTTTCCATTTGAGAGAAGAAATCAACGTAAATATGCAAAATTTGTGGAATAAACATGTGCGAATGAAGCAAAACACAACTCCGGGTCTGTTTGTGATGCGTAAACAACATTATAACACGGGTCTTTTAACAAACGACCTTTAAAAAACGTGTAAACACTCATTGCTGTTAATGTATCTCGCTTATAACTTTAAAATTTCAATACTTCGGTGTAAGATAGTGTCACGGGAAGGGGGGGAAAAAATCTTCAGTTCTGTTGTAAAGTTACCACAACCTTGAGTGAAGAGCAACAGCGGAGAGGGAAAACAGCGCAGACTAATGAGTGCGAGCGTGCCAAGGCGAGTGTTTGGTAACAGAGGGCGGCGGTGGTGAGGGCCGGCGCTGAAATATGGCCCCTTTAACGAGTCCCGACAATGCAAAAGAAAAATATCCAAAGCGTCCAAGTTTGATGGGGCTGAATATATGGGCACTCTGTGTGTTTGCAGGCAGGAACGGCAGCGGGCGGGGGCAGAGGGGTTAAGTAGGATAGAAGGCACCCATACTTCAGATTGGCAGCGAGCAGCCGCAAGGATAATCGAATCAGGGGACGCAATTCAATTAGCGGGGGGGTCTCTGGGGCCACGAGGAGCAGCCGGTGGCGGTGCGCGATGCATGCAGCAGCGAGGGGGCCGGCTCCGCGCGACAACCGGGGCCCACCCCCCAGCCGCACCCGGCCCCGACCAACCAACCAGCCAACCCGGTCCGGCGCATGAATGCAGAGGAAATTTGAAATATGAAAATATACAGTAATTTATGGAAGTTGTCAGGAACGGAGAGAGAGAGGGGGGGGAAGAGGGAAGAAAGGGGGAGGAAGAGGATAGAGGGGAGAAGAGGTTGATCTAAAATAAGCTTGTGTTCTACTCCGCAACAATGTCATGAAATATTGATTGGTAATTGTTTTAGGAGAGATGTGCTGTTGACAAGTCTGCAGCGCTTTTGTTTTTTTTGTTTTTTTTGTTTTTGGATTTCCATAGCGAATATTACAACTGCGCCGTGTAACTTCTCCGGCGGCGAGGGGGGCGGGGCACTTGTCTCTGAGGAGATGTTACTGCGTCGCCTGGAATGTTCCACAGTGTAGCATTAAATGGATCTGCTGTACCTTGTGTTTATTAAATTACACATGTTTCAACCGGGCTCATGTACTGTCTCACACCTGACTAAATACTACTAAAATACAACACGAAATACAATCAATACATCAATTAAATACTGTCCCTCTTTAACTTTAGGCTTTTAACTGTGTGTTTTAATCATATTTAATTTGTTTATGTTGTTATAAGGCGACCTGCGGTGTCCAGAAAAGCTCCTAATAAATAAAATGTATTATTATTATTATTTTACTGCTCAAAATACAGTCAAAAATGTGCATTCTTACTAAGACTTGCCTAGGGCTGCCTCTCCACAGAGCTGACCTCTAACTTTGTCCTTGCATTACCAGCTTCATACAGAATGAGGTTTAAAGCCATACTGTGGAACATTCTGGGCAATGCAACACCATCTCCAATGATAAAAGGAGGTCGCAGTCTAAACTAAATACAGCCTACTTAAGTTTTATGACAGTGTTACTTAAATACATAAAAATACATCAGATACTTTATTTTATATCTATTAATGAGTTTCCTCTTCCTATTATAGCTGCTGTTTTTCACCATTTATAACGTATATCTTCATTTGTATAGTTTATCTCTATGGCAACAGTGCTCTAACCCTTTCAGGCACAGCGGTCACTGCAGTGGAAAACTATTCGGTAACTGTTTTCTCCTGAAATGTGCCAATTTCCATACGAGAAAATGTTTTCCTGCTAAAGACGCACTGCACTGATGCACTTAAGCACATCTGAAAGTGTTTGCCGTAGTATCAGGCTGAGAAGAAGTGGTAGGAGAGTCACCGCGGGGTCTTAAAGGTCTTAAAAAGATCTTTCACTAGCAAATAGCACGTAGACATTGACAAAAACACTGAAAATTACGCTGTTTTTTGTTTTTTTCATGCTGATAGACCCAGTAATTGCTGAGATATTAACCATAAACCAGGTCAAAACGTGTATTTTTACATTTAATGGTTTGGATGTGTCACATGAACACAACTTATTCACGGCCTTAAAAGCCTTAAAGCGGTTTTAAATGTCACGTACTTAAATTAAGGCCTTAAAAAGTCTTAAATTATGTTGTCCAAGTCTTAGTTTTTTCACAAAGGTCTTAAATTTCATTTTATTTTTTGTAAACTCTGCCCTTATGGTTGGCGTTATTCAGACTGCACTATCTGGGCTTCAAATAGGTTTATTTTTCTCTAATTACATGTTTTTGCAATACATTTAAGATCTGGAATATGTTCAAAATGTATGAACACAATGTTAAAGAGCAAAGAAAAACAGGTTTTATAGTATTTACAGTATTTGTTTTCAATAATAGTTTCATTCATTGTTCAAATCCGTGTTCCGTGTGTCACCTAATCAGTGAAGAATCCATGTTTGAAAAAAATTAAGATGATTTTTTATTTATTTATTGCCTAAAGAGTAATAAAAAAACACTCTGGGAAAAAGAAATCCTGAAGTAGCCGATCATAGTTCACGCATGAAAGGGCTAAACTGAAACTTATGGGTAATAAATTGTAAATAATTGCGATAGTAGCTCAGTTGGTGGCGTGTTTCTCCACTGATCTGAAATTTGGCGGTTTGAAAAGTCCGAAATCATTGACCCAGAGGTTGTTTGTTGCTGTGTCCTTGGGCAAGACACCGGTGTACGAACGTGTGTCTGAACGGGTGAGTAGTTCCTTGATGTAAAGCGCTTCAAAAGTGGAAAAACGTGGAAAACTATCGACTAATCTCACCTTATTACGGTTCGTACTATCCACTTAATGCGTAGAAATCACGTATATGCTTCAATAAACCAGCAGGGGGAGTAAAGAGTTAGTTTTTTCCCGCATTTATCACAGCCCTGACTTGAACCCAGCCCAGTCCAAACCAAAGCAATCGACTTAAACTGGGCGTAATTGTGGGAAATTGTGTCGCAAATCGAGTTACGTCTAAATGACTGGAAACATGGGGCGTTATCGATGCCACGGTGAAATAAACGACGTGGTGACTGCGCCGTAACGGATCACATGTTCGTGTACGCTGCAGGACGTCGTCGATGGAGTGAGCCACGGCTCGATTGACAGTTCTGTGTACGAGGGGACGACGGCGGCATTAGATCAGCGCTGGCACGGCGTCCAAAAAGTGACCGGAGAAATCAATGCCGGTTTTGGAGCAGCGTCTTACAAGCCGGAGCGTTGTAAAGAGTCCACTCTGATTCTGTCAAGCTTTTAATGTCGGGTTTTGGCATCCCCCGATTTAAGATAATATGTGTTTGTCCAGTTCGTTTACGCTAAAAACTCAGAGGTTTCTTTATTGTCGTCGAAAGAAAACAAACAAATCGAATTACGTTTCGAAACTCTGACGCACAAAGACACAGACGAGCGCCATGAAGCCACTTTACATGGAATTAATGTGCATTTATGGCGAAGAATTACGCTATTTCGCACACTGAAAGCTGTTTTAATGCAGTTGGAATCATGCAAAATTAACTTTTATCAGTAGCCTCATCATTAGTTTACTCAATGTATGTTTGAATAATCCTGTATTATTATTACAGTGCAAAAAACAAAATCTAGTCAGGCTAAAATGACTTGGATTAAGAAAGTTTTACCGTGATTTGAGTAAATTTCACTTGACAAGTAAAATTATTGACCAGTGCAGTGAGATTTTTGTATTTAAAAATATTAAAGTAAATCTTGCTGCACTTAAAATAAGAAAAACAACAACTTTTTGCACTTAAAATCAGACACAAAATCGAATGTTGCTTGAATTAAGAAAAAAACTGGCAGATAATTTCACTTGACAAGTTGAATCGACTCAAATAAAGTAAAATGTTTTTAAGTTAAGTTATTTTAACTCACCTAGATACTGTTTTTTGCAGCACAGGTTTAAATATCCCCTATGTTCACACACAGTTCTGTACTTACAAGCCATTACTCAGAAAAAAAACATGAAGATTACAGTCTAGTGCTGTCATAGTAGTAAAATTTCAAAGTCAGGTTATGATTAGATGAATAAAAATCAATCACAGCACATTTATTTGCTTGTATGAATGTTTAAACTACCAGAATAACGCCTTGTGTAATGTGTATATTTATATTCCTCTGTTAAACGCAGCTCTACTTCCTGTACTTTTACTTTTCTTTTCAAATTTTCATCCAGGGAAGCTAAATAATCATTAAAAAAACATGAAAAACTGTCATATGCATTTAAAGAATGACTTTTGACCAGATGTTTCCAGGCCAAAATGTGTATTTTTTGTCAGAAATAGGTTAAAAGAGGCTTAGGAATGACCCATTTACACAATACACTCGTGTGTTTGAACTGTAAACACACAAAGACACTTGTGCCGTGGCCAATAATGCTTCTATTTTCAAGCGGCTCCATAAACTATCAGCTTTCGATGGCTGGAATGAATTACAAATGCTCTGGAACACGTTTTAGAACATTTAGGACCCGGATTTCAACAGTTTTGCAAAGAATAATCACAACAAAACAGATATTATACCGAGAAAAGTACTTTCCCATTCGAGACCATGCTTTTAGTTGTAGACATGGGTTGAAATAGAATCTTTTGAGCCTAAACGATGCGCCGATATTTGATTACACCGATATTTAGCTTTGCTCTTCTGGAAAACCTCAATGGCGTCCGAACGCGATGACGCTGTGCACCGGTGTCGACGGAGCCGTGCTGGAAACAGGGAGGAGATTCAGGATGGACACTCGGGACACTCTCCCACTTATTATTGCTCATTAGACCCGGGCCTCGCACCGCCGCACGTCAGGCCCGATCCTTTTTCATCTGCACAAATTTGCCTGGAATTTTTTCTTATTTAGCCCGGCCTCCATTATCGGAGCTGGAAATGTGATTAGCCGATGATTATTCTGCGGCGCGGTTGCCAACGTTTCCCCATGTGGCCAGTGCCGGTGGCTTGGATTGGGCCTGGCCTTTTGTTAACCTCTGCCCACTGACAATGCACACAACAACAGGCCCAGATGAGATAATTCCCGTAATGGGCCGTGCAGCAGCCTCAGCCTGGACTGATTCAATTTGTCCATTCTGCACATACAAGATGTTTGCCGGGTCAGTGGAACGGCGAGTGGGAGCACAGCAGCTCCTCCTGTTTGTTACTGTACACAAAGGGCTGGACGGCCACCGGGTTTCACGGGTTAAAGCAAATTTTCAAAGTCACCTTGAAACTAATTAGAAAAGGAGCAGCAGAGGTTTGACAGATGTGCCACAACACTGCCAAAAAGGATTTTATACCACAGTTAAACTGACGAATGAAGCAGATTCATCTTAAAAGATCAATTTTAAGATTTTTTTACTTAATAAGATGAGATTTTTTTTCTTGTTTCAAGATATTCCATCCTGATTTATCTTATCTCGATATTACAACTTATTCTAAGCACTTTTTATATTAAATCAAGCCACACTGTAAAAAAGCCCCATCAAAAAATAAAAAAATACCAATTTTGAGGTAAAAACGCCCTATTTTAAGTGAAATTATCGGCCAGTGCAGGAAGAAATTTCCACTTACCAAGTTTTCTTAAAACAAGACGAAATATGTATCTTGTTCTAAGCAAAAAACACAAGTTTCAAGTATTTATGTTAAGATTTTTCACCTTATTGGTTTGAGAAGGAAGTTAAAGAGGCTTAACCTGGACTGAGTTAATATAAAAAGTGCTTAGAATAAGTTCTAATATCGAGATGAGATAAATCAGGATGGAATATCTAGAAACAAGTAAAGAAATCTCATCTCATTAAGTAAAAAAATCTTAAAATTGATCTTTTAAGATAAATCTGCTTAATTCAAGTCAGTTTGACTATGTTAGAAAATCTTTTTTTGTAGTGCAGGTTAAGCCTCTTTAACTTCCTTCTCAAAACAAATAAGGTGAAAAATCTTGCCATAAATACTCAAAACTCGTGTTTTCTGCTTAGAACAAGATTCGTATTTCATCTTCTTTTAAGAAAACTTGATAAGTGAAAAATTCTTACTGCACTGGCCGATAATTTCACTTAAAATAGGTCATTTTTACCTCAAAATTGGTATGTTTTTCTTATTTTTTTGCTGTGAACATATTCTAAATTTGCTGTTACAATGGTTTTACTCGACAATTAGCTTATCCAGAGTTAAATTTTGATTGACTGAGTTTCACTTTCCCCCTGTAGCTTGGGTAAAATGGTAATACACAGAGCCGGGGCCGGCAGAAGAGAATCATTTGCACTATTTTGAACAGGAAGTGCATTTCTATTATTAAGCTGTTTTAGATCAATACTGCGGTTTACAATGAGCACAAATTGAAATAAAGTTTAGGCGTGTTATAGCCTAGTTTATTTATGTCACGGTAGAGCCTCTTGACAATACAATACGTTATTTTGTAAAATCCTTCATTCTACAAGTCCATCACTCTTCCTCCTGAGTTTATCTGCCAGTGTTCACGCTTCCACTCAGTTCATGTGGCCATACCTCCTGTCAAAGCCTTTACTGTTATTTTCCTATCTTCTTATCACCAGTGCAACTCCATTCTCTTTGTAAATTTTGTACATATACCTGCATCACACTTTTTTCCCCTTTTTTGCACTAAACTGTCCTGGAGCTACTGTGACTGCTGAATTTCTCCACTGTGAGATCAATAAAGTCCTGTCTTATTCAAATCTGTGCCTTTATAACAGGTCTGAATGACCCTCCAGACCTTTGTTCAGGCTCAGACCCTCAAAAGGACACACGAAATTTGCTTGATCGAGGTAGATTTCAAAAACACGCAGTCAAAAGTGCTATTTGTGGTAGTTTGGGCCAATTCACCTGGAAGCCTGAGGGCCGAAAAAACTGGTGTGAGGGCCGCGTTTAGCCCCCGGGCCGTAGTTTGGACATGTCTGGCCAGGAGATTCGTGATCTGAATGGGACTTTCCCGGTTAAATAAAGGTTAAATAGAAAAATAAAAATAAAGTCGTGTTAAAGTACAATAAGTGCAAATGCTACTTACAGAACATGTTAAACGTGTGAAAGGTTTTATGTTACGGAAACATTTCTCTTGTGAGCTTTAAGCCGTGTCATGATGTTGTTCCCTCATCAGAAATAAACCTTGTGTTTTGTTTCATTCACTCATTTTGGAGTAAGTAAGTTTTTATTTCTTTTTATTGCTTTTCACAGACGACGCTTAAGACACTTTACTTTATCATCGTCGTTCATTCACTCCATACCTGGTGGTAAGATAAGGTAACTTTATTTATATGCTGCTTTTCACAGACACATGTCCCCAAAGACGCTATTAAACTAAATCTAGTCGAGCTACACTGACTTGAATTAAGAAAGTTTTGCCATGATTTGAGTAAATTTCACTTGACAAGTAAAATGATCTGCCAGTGGAGTCAGATTTTTGTACTTAAAATATGAAAAACATCAACTTTTTGCACTTAAAATAAGAAATAAAATCAAATGTTGCTTAACAAAAACACACTTATTCCACTGGCACATTTTACCTGCCTCACTGCACTGCAAAAAAGGATTTTCTAGCGTAGTTAAACTGACTTGAATTAAGCAGATTCATCTTAAAAGATCAATTTTAAGATGTTTTTACTTAATAAGATGAGATATTCCATCCTGATTTATCTTATCTCGATATTACAACTTATTCTAAGCACTTTTTATATTAACTCAGTCCAGGTTAAGCCTCTTTAACTTCCTTCTCAAACAAATAAGGTGAAAATCTTGCCATAAATACTTGAAACTCGTGTTTTCTGCTTAGAACAAGATTCGTATTTTGTCTTGTTTTAAGAAAACTTGGTAAGTGAAATTTTTTTACTGCACTGGCAGAAAATTTCACTTAAAATAGGGCATTTTTACCTCAAAATTTGTATTTTTTTCTTATTTTTTGATAGGGCTTTTTTGCTGTGTGAGATATTGTTGTTTCCAGTGTAGCTTCTGCGATCTGCCAGGCTCAGGCTTTGACGAGCCGGTGTGGCCACAAGAGCACACGGAGTACATCGCATTATTAGGTTTGTCTACATCCCCAAAAGCTCAAAATGCTCTGTTCCACCTTGTGATGTCATGAAGTGGTAGTTTTCAAGTTTACTGCTACTTTTTACGTTTCATTTTGTAGAAAGTGGCACTTCCACAGCTGACATGACCCAGATGATTTTAACGAAGGCGTATGGAGTTTAAAAACACAGCGGAGCACTTCCTGTACGCGCCATGACATCACAAGGTGGAACAGAGCGTTTTACGTTTGAAAGAACTCCTAACTGAACCAAAATCTGCAGGTTTTTTTATGTTAACCAAGTCTGAACGCAACAAAACACAACTCCAGGCATGTTTTTCACGAGGAAACAGCATCATGACGCGGATCAGGAAGTCCCGTAATATTCCCCTTTAAACATGGAGTTAAACGGAGTGAAAGTGGAGCTTTAGGCGGCTCTGCGCAGTGAGCAGGTGCCTCGCTTTCCCATTGCTAAATAATCCTTCAATTAGGCAATTAAAACGTGAGGCAGAATCCAGTTACGGAGACCCCGTGAATAGGTGTACGCACTAATATCAAATCAATGGAGACGTAGCTGTTGTTAACCACTTTCCTTTAGCCGCTCGCACATTTACCTGCATCTAATCGTGTTTAAAGCAATAACATGTACCGGGTTGTTACAGTTTTAGCTTCATTAGTAAATAGTGCAAGTCGTTGATTGCAATTACAAACTTAATTTCAAAATGAGCTCACCAGAAACCTTGTTTATCAGACACCGCAGCGTTTAATGACACCGTAGCCGTGCACAAGCGTCACTTTTAGGTTTTTGTACGCTTGGAGTTGAATTAAGTGCAATTTAAAGCGCCTTTATTACGCTATTTCCTGATTATAATGTTGTTTTCTCGTCATAAACAGACCCGGAGTCGCGTTTTGTTTCATTCACGCGCGTTTAACGCACAAACCCTGGTTCTAGTTCGTTATATTATGAGGTAAAACAGGAAGTGCTCCATACATTAAACTCCATATGGTAAAAACATGGCCTGCAAATATTAAAAAGTGCAACAAAACACCTGCTCGAACCTTCAAAACATGGAAAAATATAAGAAAACATAGGTCCTCTGTGGTCTCCAAACAGTTAATACCAGTTATTAATACTTTTTTATAATGAACAAATGATGAAATACAAAAAGAAAGAAGAAAAACATACACAAAAAGGTGAAAAGGAACATATCTAACCAAGCAGATTAAAAGGACTATTTCATATTAGTCCCATTGATTTAAACCTGTCCTTACACTTTTCTCTTTTTATTGTGTCCTTTGCTGTTCATTTTTCCTCAAGACTTTCCAAAAAATAAACTGTATTTGGAGCTATGGACATATTATCACCATAATTACTACATATATTGACTTTTCGTTCTATATATAAAAGCTGGAAGAGTGGATTGTGCGGTCAGTATTTAGTGTTTGTACTTTTTCTTTGCACTACTGGGAAAAACAAAATCTATTTGAGCTAAAATGACTTGAATTAAGAAAGTTTTATCATGATTTGAGTAAATTTCGCTTGACAAGTAAAATGATCTGCCAGTGGAACAAGACTTTTTGGACTTAAAACATGAAAATACATCGTTACTACACTGAAAATAAGAAAAACAACAACTTTTTGCACTTAAAATCGAATGTTGCTTGAATTAAGAAAAAAAAAACACCTCTGGCAGTGAATCGACTCAAATAAAGTCAAATGTTCTTAATTTAAGTCATTTTAACTTACCTAGATATTGTTTTTTCCAGTGCATTACTAAATTTGTGATTATACGATAGAATTTAAGCCATAAAAGGTGGAGTTAATAACTTCTATGGCTCCTTACAGCTGCAAATTAAGTATAGCGTGAGGAAAAAACAAATTATTTGGCTAATTTCAGCCCTGGAACTGTCCATTTCTGCTAAACAAAAGGTAAAAGAAAGTTGTTAACTTGAAAACTACAGCTCCATGAAGGTGGAGCAGAACATTTTGAGCCTTGGAGATGTAAACAGACGTAATAATAAAGAGTTACTCAAACATGTGTGAATGAAACACAACATTATAAGGTGCTTTGAGTCAGTTTAACGTAATATAGACTCTTTAATTTATCTAAAATGCCTAATAAGAGCTCAATACTGGCACAAAGACACGAGAGATTAGTTAATTCAGCGCTAAAAATGTAAATAAAAAGGAATTCCAAGAGACATTGCTTCAAAGAATGTTTTATTCACAAAACACGAGTGACATTTCCTCATACATTTACAATATTAACATTATGTGACTATTATTTGTTGTTTAATGTACATGAAAATATTACAGTTGGATAGTGCAGTTTGCCGGGTCTCCAGGTAGTGCAGGAATGTCAAGATTTGTAGGTTAATTGATAACAGTGATTATCCAGGTCCCTAATTATAACTAAAAGTGTCAAAAGGGTCAATGACGTATAAGGATTTTCAACAGGGAAATTTTTGTTAGTTTCTATTAAACTTTTTCAAGTATTTCCAGTGTCAGGTGCATAAATCTACGTTTAACGTTTATATGAAGCGTTTTTAGTGTGAAATGTCATGTGGTGCGACCGAGAATAACCTTAAAATAGTTTTATTTTCTAAAACATGGTTGGGATATTAATCTAAGTTCTGCACTGGAAAAAAACAATATGTAGGTGAGTTAAAATGACTTAAATTAAGAACATTTTACTTTATTTGAGTAGATTCAACTTGACAAGTCAAATGATCTGCCAGTGGAATAAGTGTTTTTTCCTTAATTTAAGCAACATTTGATTTTATTTCATATTTTAAGTACAAAAATCTTATTCCACTGGCAGATCATTTGACTTCTCAAGTGAAATTTACTCAAATTATGGTAAAACTTTCTTAATCCAAGTCATTTTATCTTGACTAGATTTTGTTTTATTGCAGTGTGAGTAATATGAAGTGTATAGAAACAAACTGTTGCGTTTCTTTAGATTTTTAATGCATATTGATATTTTCTTTTGCTCCAATATGACAGTCGCCTGCTTGTGTTTAATGAACAAACTACTGCCCTGGAAAATGCATCAAATGAAGAAAAATGCCTAAAGAACCATTCACCCAAGTCGACTTTGTCTGTTATTAAACTCCAGCCACAGAATTCCTGCTGTTATTAGTCGCACCACATGATGCACGGTCGCTCCACATGACATTTTAACACTTTAAGGACAAAAAACAAGCAGAATAACTCAGGATTTCTGATTTCTGGTTCCATGGAGGTCAGAGGTGCTACAGAAATGTGCTGAATTATTATGAAATTTGAACCTTTTTAACTGAGAAAACTGCAATTGGACAGAAAATTCCAGTAAAAACTCCAGTAAAAGTCCAAATCCAAAATAAAGTGCTTCTGTTTATGCCACGTTCATGTTAAAAGTGCACTGTGTAACTTCCGGTGGAGACAGAGATGTTACTGCTTCGTGTGGAATGTTTCGCGGTGCGGCATTAAACCTTTCTATCGTCATGGAGACCGAAGCGGGTCAAGTTACAGGTCAGATCTGCAGAGAGACGACTCTGAACGCCTGTTTTTCTGAGTATTTTTGAGCTATAAAACCATCTGTAACTGCATAAACGTAAGGTAGATCTGTTTAATGTTACACTACGGTCGAAAAGTTACACGGTGCACCTTTAATTTATCATTCAGAAAGTTTGTTAGCTGCTCAAGAGTAACAGCGAATGAAGAATTTCAGCTTTTTGGTCATAATGTCGGTAAATATGAACTAGTTTATATTGCAACAGTCTTAATGCAGTAAAGACAACAGACCAACAATATAAAATACTTTCAATTTCATTCTTTTCTGGCCCTAAAACGCAATATTTTCTTCGTCTTAGTTTTATTGTTTTGAAATATGACATGATTTATGATCGCACAAAGCCCCGTGCATTTAAGAGGATTTGTACAGTACCAGGAGCCTCAGTGTCGTCGCTGAAACTTTACGATAACTGCGCCTTAACTAGTTTTAATAAAGCATGAACAAACACTTAATTAATCACGGCTTAATTCGTAAAACTAACTTCTAACCCTTGATTCTTTCCTCTTGATTTAAGCGACAATATATAAACTTTTAGCCCCCAAAAACTGTGTTTGTTTGCTTGTTTTATTGCATATATTGAGCATTTTTGCAAAAACCTGCGTCTTTATTCTACGTTTTTACCCTAACCGGGCTCGCATCTCCACAAACCTGACTCATATGTGGCGTCTTTCTGCTCGTTTCCATGGAAATGCTGTTCCTTTGGCTATAATCTTCCACTGTATGACATAAACGTACCTCTGTTCAAGAAGAATCCTCCATGAAATCAAGCAGAAAGTTACGCGCTGCACCTTTACCGAGCCTGAATCCTTTTAAAACAACATTTCTTCATGATGAATTAAGCCTTTCTTCATGCTTATTAAGGTTGTAAGTAAAGTGGTATTGTGATTATAAAGTGATATCAAACGTGAGGTACAGTACGAGTCAAATGTTTGGACGCACCTTCTGTTCAAAGTCAGTTTTTTGGTCACTTTGTACATTTTGACATCAAATACACTGTGTGATCCAATATATCTGGAATAATAGCGAAGAAAACAAGTCTAAAAACTCAACTAAATATATTTTTTTATGTTTTATGTCCCATTTCGAGTCTCCCTTTGCTTTGTTAGAAATACCAATCATGCAAAGCAGTGACCAAAGCAAATAGGGCCTAAAATCGAGTGCAAGTTTTGAATTATTTAGAGTTTATTTTCTGTTTACTACATTCAATATTTATACAGATCTGGAAAAAAATAAGAGACCAAAGCATTTTTTTTGTCTGAAATCAGCGTCTCTACATGTGTGAGGCCGTTCCAGCGTCTGTTTTCCACCAAATATTCATTTCTGAACTCTTCCCAAGTTCAAACATTAGTATTTTTTTCTTTGCATTATTTGAGGTCTGAAAACATTGCATCTTTTTTTGTCATTTTCTGCAAATAAATTCTCTAAATGACAATATTTTTATTTGGAATTTGGGAGAAATGCTGTCAGTAGTTTATAGAATGAAACACAAATGTTCATTTTACTCAAACACAAACCTGTAAGTAGTAAAATCAGAGAAACTACTAAGATAATTTTGCAGTGGTCTCTTATTTTTTTTGCCTTTAGTGAGAAGATACAACAGAAATAATCATGGAAATATAAAAAATACATTGAAAAGTGCATCTAAACTTTTGACTGAGAGAAATGTATAGTGTTACTGCTTCTATTATCCTAGTTTTACAAAGTACCGTAATAGTAATTATCCATAAAAACACAATTTTTACCACTGTTTTCCTCCTTTGCTCTTGTGTATTGGAATTGCACTGGAAAAAACAACATCTAGGTAAGTTAAAATGACTTAAATGAAGAACATTTTACTTTATTTGAGTCGATTCAACTTGACAAGTGAAATTATCTAAGTGTTTTTCTCTTAATTCAAGCATCATTCGATTTTATTTCTTATTTTAAGTGCAAAAAGTTGTTGTTTTTCTTATTTTAAGTGCAGCCAGATGTATTTTCATATTTTGAGCACAAAAAGTCTTGTTCCACTGACAGATAATTTTACTTGTCAAGTGAAATTGACTCAAATCATGGTAAAACTTTCTTAATTCAAGTCATCTTAACTTGACTAGATTTTGTTTTTTGCAGTGACACTCGTCCTTCACTGCAAAAAACAGCATCTACGTAAGTTAAAATGACTTAAATCAAGAATATTTTAGTTTATCTGAGCAGATTCAGTGGAAGAAGGGTTAGGATTATCTTTTAAGTCAAGCAA
This sequence comes from Odontamblyopus rebecca, assembly GCA_030686955.1. Classification (NCBI taxonomy): domain Eukaryota; kingdom Metazoa; phylum Chordata; class Actinopteri; order Gobiiformes; family Gobiidae; genus Odontamblyopus; species Odontamblyopus rebecca. The sequence continues at coordinate 34,853,843 of CM060663.1, forward strand.
CGTTAGACTTAGTTTTGTATTTTAAGTGCAAAAAGTTGTTGTTTTTCTCATTTTCAAGTGCAGCCAGATGTATTTTCATATTTTAAGCACAAAAACTCTTGTTCCGTTTTACTTCGTTGAGTGAAACATGCCCAAATCACGCCAAAACCTTCTTAACCGGGCCCCTCCCCGTCTCGTACGTGCAGGCGGCGGCTCCAGGACGCTTGTCGGGGGCAGGCCTCCTCATGCTGCCCGTGCAGACGCCGCACGCTGGGGCCTAATTGTGCTTTTGAGGGCCGCAGTGGGCAGAGGACAGGAGGGGACCCAGCGGCGGAAGGGCCTCTGAGGGAATCCAGCCAGGACCGGGTCTATTGACGAGAGGCGAGAGGGGGGAGAGGGTGACCGCCGCTGGAGAGGTCAACAATGCCGGGGTCAAACATGCTTTTTCACAATAATACTGCTGTTTTTTTTATTATTTATTTCAGTTTTTCCACTAATTCTGCATGAAAATCTTTTAATTTTTGAATTCTGTGCTGGTTTACAGTCACATAATGAAGACGCTGGCCAAGATTTTAAGACATACATCAGGTTATTCATCTTGTTTTCAGGTTTATTATCGACGTACTAGTCCTGAGGCTGCTTCATTCTAGTCCAGAGGTCTAGTTTTAAGATATCTGTCCATGCAGCGAGATAATTTCACCACTTTTGAGTCATTTTCTGATAGATTTAAGTGTGTATATATTAAGCTTTTATGCAGTGTTTGCAGTCTAACCAGAAAGTAGCTGATTCGAATCTCGCATGAAGCATCAAAGTGGATAATTGATTTCCGGGGAAAGAAAAGCACAGGATAATTGCAGATTCATCCGTTCATTCATTCATTTGTAGTAATGCACTGGAAAAAACAATATCTAGGTGAGTTAAAATGACTTAAATTCAGAATATTTTACTTTATTTAAGCAGATTCAGCTTGACAATTGAAATTATCTGCCAGTGGAATAAGTGTTTTGTTTTTTTTCTTAATTCAAGCAACATTTGATTTTATTTCTTATTTTAAGTGCAAGAAGTTGTTGTTTTTCTTATTTTAAGTGTAGCAAGATTCATTTTAGTACAAAAATCTTGTTCCACTCGCAGATCATTTTACTTGTCAAGTGAAATTTACTCAAATCATGGTCAAACTTTCTTAATTCAAGTCATCTTAACTTGACTAGACTTTGTTTTTTGCAACGTGTGGCCGACTGTGGCATAAAAATGGCAAATAAACATGCGACTGGGCTGCAGGGAAGATTTTAAAGCTCCTGTATATTACGGAAATTTGACTTTTGTTGAGCTTTAAGCCATTTTTTTATGTGGTTACTTCATCAAACTCATACCCAGAGTTGTCTTTTTGTTTCATTCACACATATTTGAGTAATCTGTTAGTATTAATCTGTCTTTATCTCCAAATCTTATCATGTTCTGTTTTTTAAACCAGATTAAGCAGTACTTTTCCAGTTACCAGCTACATTTTACTCTTTGTTTAGTAAAGATTGGTAGTTCCAAGTCTGAAATTATCCAAATGACTCTGGAGTAGTGAAGATATACGGAGTTTAAAAACACAGCAGAGCACTTCCTGTATTAGTGTGAGTGTTTCCTGTTTGAACTCAGTCTAAATATGCAGAGTTTGTGTGTTAATCATGTGTGAATGAAACAAAACACAACTCCAGCTACGTTTGTGACGAGGAAACAGCATTAAAATAGATCAGAAAATTGTGTAAATGAGGGAGAATTTAGAATCCAGTGTCTTATTCTTTTCTTGTAGGGACAAATATTATGCACAAAAATGTTCTGTCTGTCTTTATTATGTTTATAAGAGTATTTTTGGTTCACATAAGAAGCATTTCGTCTGTGCAAAGTTATAAAGCCAATATCATATCATAAAATCTTGGAAATTTAAGAGAAATATGGCAGAACTGACCACATTTTTGCCGTTTTATTCCAACTTTTTCTCCATTTTTTCCTCCCTTTCTCTGCTTTATACAGTTATTATCCATCTCCCCTCATACCACGCTCCACCTAACCCCGACCCAGCCCTGCACCAGCCGATCCCTGCTCTATTTCCACCACCGCCGCCACCGCCGCACCGCCTCCCTGCTCTTATCCAGCCTGCCGATGTCTGCCCTGGATAACCGGATTACCCCGTCTCTCTCCCCTCTCTCTCCCTCTTGTAGTGCGGGGGTCCTCGGAGGCGTGGGGGTCCTATTGAGCGGGGCCCGGCTCTCCACCAGCCCGGTCTCTTTATTGAAGGCGTCTATGGGGCTTTATGCTGGCGGTGCTCGGACCTTGCCCCCGCCATCATCAATCATCCGGGGCTGCCAGGAGCGCGCCCGGACGGCCAGCCAATCCCGGGGCCGTTCGCAGCCCGACCAGGAAGCGCCGTCTGTGGGAGAAGAACAGGGACAGAGTGAGGGCGGGTGATTGGCAGCAGCTCGGCGGAGGTTTTGACACGTCCCGGTCCGTGTGAGGGAGTTTTATTGGGACATGAATTGGGGAGTCGTGAAAGCGGACGTAACCTTGTTAAAAGTCGCAGTAATAACAAACGTGACGGACTTTGAGGGAGCAATAACGGCGAGGTGCTGGGGTCGGTCGATTTCGGTCTCGGGGTTTTTTGGTATTGCATTGTGATGTAAAAATGATCAAATAGCGAAAAGATTATTGTGCCTGGGCCGGTTTAAAAACAACTTCTTGAAATGGTTTGTGGTATTATTTACAAAAGGGAAAGACTATACTAACATACTGACTTTTCCATCGTCAATTCAGAGTCACACTTAGCATAAAACAAAACAACAGTATCACAAATATTAGGACCTCAGACAGCAACGATTTCACACTGGAATCACAAACAAGATGAAAAAACAGCAGACAGAAGAAGACAAAGCTGGAGGCAGGACCACCACACACTCAGGAAGGCTCATTTCTTTTTTTTATGTGCTACAATGCTAAAAAAAATAAGCAAATATACACATATGCATACACTAAAGTGCTGTATTTATTGCTTGTACCCTAAAACAGGGGTCCCCAATCAGCGATCTGTGTCCCAAAACCGGTCAACACAGGAAATTGTTGTCCATCTTTTTAAAATGTAGTTTATTTTCGTTTTATAGTCTGTTGCTATATCACTGTGTTTACAATGAAAACATAGAATTAACCAAATAAACAGTAAACATGAGTAAAAACACAGGATGAGGTACTAATTCTGCACTGATGCTTTTGGTTCCACACCATTGAATTGGTCCCTGAAACTAAATCTTGTGACTGCACTGGTCCCTAGAAGAAAAAAGGTTGGACATCGCTGCCTTAAAAGCACCATAAAAGACGTACCCTAAAAATGTATTGCACTTAGCCTAAACTAGTAGATATAGATATAGATAGATGTAGATATAACATGTACTCTAAAGTACTGAGGGTACTACGCATACCCTAAAATGCTGTATGTAATCTGAAACAACCGTAATGTACTGAATGTACTGCACAAACCCTAAAGTACTGAATATATTACACATACCCTAAAGTGTAAAGAATATATTGCACATGCCCTAAAGTGTAAAACAGAAAGAATGTATTGCACATACCTTAAAGTGTAAAGTATAAGAATGTATTGGCTATACCCCAAAGTGAAAAGTATATATTGCACATACCGTAAAGTGTAAAGAATGTATTGCACATACCTTAAGGTGTAAAGTGTGAAGAATGTATTGCACATACTCTGAAGTGTAAAGAATGTATTGCACATACTCTGAAGTGTAAAGAATGTATTGCACATACTCTAAAGTGTAAAATGTAAAGAATGTACTGCACATACCTGAAAGTGTAAACTGTACAAAATGCATTGCACATACCCTAAAGTTTAAAATGTAAAGAATGTATTGCACAGACCTGAAATGTAAACTATACAGAATGCATTGCACATACCCTAAAGTGTAAAATGTAAAGAATGTTTTGCACATACTGTAATGTGTATAGTTTAAAGTGTAAAGAATGTATTGCACATACCTTAAAGTATAAAGTGTAAAGAATGTATTGCACATATCCAAAAGTGTAAAATGTAAAGAATGTATTGCACATACCCGAAAGTGTAAATAATAATAATAATGCATCAGTTTTATATGGCGCTTTTCTGGACACTCAAAGACGCTTTACAGAGCATTATTCATTCACTCCAGACCCGGTGGTGGTAAACTACTATTGTAGCTACAGCTGCCCTGGGGCAGACTGACGGAAGCGGTAAAGAATGTATTGCACATATCCAAAAGTGTAAAATGTAAAGAATGTTTTGCACATACTGTAATGTGTAAAGTTTAAAGTGTAAAGAATGTATTGCACATACCTTAAAGTATAAAGTGTAAAGAATGTATTGCACATATCCAAAAGTGTAAAATGTAAAGAATGTATTGCACATACCTTTAACCCTAGCGAGTTCTTTAGAATTATGCTCACACATTTGAGCATGTTGCATATTTGGTCTTAACATGAAATGTTAATTATTTTCCATCATTACGTTGCTAATAATTTGAAACTTTAATGAAGATTGCAGATGCTTCCAGTGGTTTACGTAGATTAAAGAGTCTGGGTAAGATCCCAAATAGTCCATCGGCCCATCCAAGCCTATAGCGCCGAAGAATATTACTGCACACTGCACAGTCTGCCCCGGGTGACGCATCAAATATTTAATCCTCAATCTTTCTTTTGTTTTTATTTACAACTCCACCCTACATGCCAGACTGCACATCCCACCGGACCGCCGCGTTATATCCAAAATCACACGTAACATAATAACATACAAGTTGCCATAGAAACCCATTACGGCGCGAGGCAGGATGGGAGCTGATAAACCCGCACGCGCTTTTTCATCAAACCTCAACACTATGTCGAATTTCTACTGCGGGCCTAACTTTTTTAATAACGATTTCTTCTCCCTCTTGTCTTCTTCCCCCCTGTCTCTCATACGCAGCCCAGAGCTCTCATGCAGCTCCAGGAGGAATAGGCCAAATCAGATTACAGGCCTATTTTACAGCAGACGGCCGGGCGCAATAAAGGGAGAGAGCACGGAAACGCCATTCGGACCATCAATTAGGTGTCTATTAGCAGCTCACCTCAGGAAATGCCCGGGCCCTGAAATTAAACAATTCTTCAAGACGACAGACAAGCCACTCCACTGCAGCTATACGTACCGGGGTTGTCTTAAAGTGCATATGACAGGTTTCATGTTTTCGTAATTATGACTCGGGTCGGCGGGGTAGTACCTGTGGTAAATATTGATCCTTAGTTTCATGGCAGGTAAGTGGCAGGTTGTGGAAAAAAACACTTGAGAAGAAAAATGCAAAATGGAAAACCTCGACCTGTGTCATCAACTGGGAAAAAACCAACCAAAATGCAGGACAGTTTACGCTTTTTCTGGCATTTTAAACCTCTTATTGTGCAATTTAGACACAATAAAATGCATAAAAAGTACATTTCTTTTTCTAGATTATAGAATTACGTCGGTGTATCGTCATATCTGCTCATGTCCAACCAGGAAGTGATTATAAACTTTACAAAAATAAAGAAAATTGAAAAACCAACTTCACTGAAATCATAAATAAAACAGTTTTAGTGAAGTAATGTGACATCTCATCTGTATTCCCACTATAATGTATTGAGTTTGTTGTTTTAGTAATTAAATTAAGCATAAACCACAACAAAACACCTTTATTTTTCCTAATCTAAATGAAATACTACGAACAAATTGCATCCTATTGCACAACTAATAATATAATATAACACAAAAATGTGTAAATCTTTGTGTTATATGATAGTTTATTGTTTCTACTCTATTTTATTCTATTTTATTTATTGCATGTTTAGTGTTTGTCTATGTTTCGCTCAGCAATTTCCTCATGTTGTGACCCTGTTCACTCATATGGCAATAAAAGCTTTCTGATTCTGATTCTGATTGTGAAACTGGAGGAAATAAGCAATGCACAACAACAGTCAGAGGAAGGAACCTCCAGAGTTAAAGGAGGAACCACAAATTCTCTACTCTAATGCTGAAAAAGACGTCCCTCCACTATTCGGGACACCACCGGCACCTAAAAGCAATGAGGGCGATTCAGAAGAGACAAAAGTTCACAGGAAAAAGCAAAAGAGAAAAAAGAAGACATCTTAAAGAGACGCCACGGGGGAAAAAACATATCTAGGTGAGTTAAAATGACTTAAATTAAGAACATTTTACTTTATTTGAGTCGATTCAACTTGACAAGTGAAATGATCTGCCAGTGGAATAAGAGTTTTTTTTCTTTATTCAAGCAACATTTCTTATTTTAAGTGTAGCAAGATGTATTTTCATATTTTAAGCACAAAACGTCTTATTCCACTTGCACATCATTTTACTTTGCAAGTGAAATGGACTCGAATCATGGTAAAACTTTCTTAATTCAAGTTGTTTTAGCTTGACTACATTTTGTTTTTTTGGTTTTTTTGCAGCGTGGTCAGTGATAATCTGCGAACAGGAATTTACTGAATTGGCAGAATTTCCTTTTCCTCCTCAAAAACCTGAGATCAGTGAAGCTGAACTGAGGTTTATGACATGGAGATGCTCAAGAACTCTGCACCTGCACCACTGGGACCTCAAAACAGTGAGGATGGACGACCTTCAGCAGAAGACGCCAGTGGAAGTAGCTCAAGTGGAGATAATCACTGATCTCATAGATGTTCCAAACGGAGATGTAATCGACAGCGCACAAACTCAAGACTGAGGAGCTTATAGTTTACAGAAAAAGATGCTGCGGTGGAGGTGATGCAGACTGAAACTGGTGAGTCTCGAACTGAACAGGGAGAACTGAAGGGTCAAACCTGTAAAAAAAACAACTGAGGAACCTTGAGTTAAAGTCCAGGCTCAGTCAATAAGACTAAATAGGATGAGTACGGGAAGTGTTTGTGCACTGTTTCTGCAGAGGAGACAAAACTGCCAAAGAAGACAAAGGTCAGGCCCAGCCTCACTGGCAGCGCAAACTAACAAGCCCGAGGCGCCTTCAGCTAGAGTCAAGACGGCGGCTCAACCACCAGCAAAGTAAGGACACAAAACCGGCAAAGAAGACTCAGGTTATGCCCAAAGCCGGAGAAGCAAAGCCAGTGATGGGCAAGAGATGCAAGAGGCGGGAAAACTTTAAACTTCCAAACCAACATCGTTCAAAGAGTCTGTAGAAACCCTGGAGATGGATGTGCAGTGGTAAAAAACAAACATAAACCACAACAAAACACCTTTAATTTTCCAATTCTTAAATGAAATACTACCAAGAGACTGGAGGAGATTAGCAAAGCACAACAACAGGCTCATGGAGAAACCTCAAGAGTTAAAAGAGGAACCAGAAATGCTCCAACAAAGAAGATGGAGATGGATTTTCAGTGGTAAAAACCAACCGGAGAAGGAGGAGAGTTAGGCTCACATCATCAGATCTGCTGACCTGAGTCCAACCAAGAAGTAAAATGATAAACTTTACAAAAATTTAGAAAAGAAAAATGGGGAAAAAAAGGCAAGATTTTGAGTCAATGCTTAAATATAATTATGCTAAAGAGGGCGGTAGTGTGCGGAATTGATTTCTTTCTGCTTTCTGCGATGCCTGAGCAGGTTTTTAATGTCATCCACGCAAGTTTTTAGTGATTTCTTTTTGGTTTGCGTTAAGATTCTGTTCAGTGTTCACCTCATCCATGCTCCCACACCACAGCTCTGCATAAAAAACACAAAAAAATCCCCTGCAACTTGACAAGCCTGATGCGATTCGCAGTAGTTTCATTAGCTGGATACATGCGGTGCTGTGCTAAGGCTCTGAAGGGGGAGCGATAATGTTAATGTAGAGAGCAAAGCGAGGGGAAACTCACAAAACACATGGATTTCGGCGAATATAGCGTAATCAAAACAATAAAAGGTACCGCAGTGATCTAGATATGCTTCGGGTTAGTAGTTAATACCCCATAGAAGTAAAATCCCGTCTCTTTAACTGTGTTTTATCGAGTTGTCTCACCTGTCACGCGCACTTTCTTAAATATAACGTCATTATGTGGTGTACGGACAGCACAAATGTTTGAGTGACATATCGGGAGGCAAAAGAGCCCTTCACAAAGAATATTGATGTTTGGGCAGATGTCTACTATAAGGTCACATAATCGCGTTAGCATTGAATGTAGTGATATAAAGACTGTGGTCCAGATCCAATAAAAGTGTTGAGTGGATGTACAGAGAACGACTGCGCTTCACTCGTTTTATTCAATCATCATTGTTTCGAAACTCACATTTTACAAGATTGACAGTTCAAATGCTTCTCAGAGCCATTTTTAGACTAATTCTTATTTACTATCCACACGGCTTTGGGACAGATGGGCCAAAGGCATTGATGCCGTTGTGTACAATAAGCCTCTCCATTCATCTTGCCTAAAGACACAACAACAGTATGAATTATTAAGAGCAGAAATCAGACGGACGACTTTTGGATCACCACCTGAGCTGCTGTTTTTAGCATTAGTAAAGTCATCATTAGTTTAGTGATGCTTTGTTGAATGTTTTGATAAAAAAACATATGCAAAACCTGTAACAAAAAGGATTTTCCAGCATAGTTAAACTGACTTGAATTAAGCAGATTCATCTTAAAAGACCAATTTTAAGATTTTTTTACTTAATAAATTGAGATTTTTTTATTTGTTTCAAGATATTCCATCCTGATTTATCTTATCTCGATATTACAGTTTATTCTAAGCACTTTTTATATTAAATCAAGCAGGTTAAGCCTCATTAACTTCCTTCTCAAACCAATAAGGTGAAAAATTTTGCCATAAATACTTAAAACTCGTGTTTTCTGCTTAGAACAAGATTCGAATATTGTCTTGTTTTAAGAAAACTTGGTAAGTGCAAATTTCTTACTGCACTGGCAGAAAATTTCACTTAAAATATGGCATTTTTACCTCAAAATTGGTGGGGGTTTTTTTCTTATTTTTTATAGGCCTTTTTTGCAGTGCCGTTTTTAACATTAGTAAAGTCAACATTAGTTTAGTTTAGTTTAGTTTTGTTGAAGGTTTTGGTAAAAATCCATATGTAAAACCTGTCATATCGACTGCATTCATGACTGTTGCTAACTTCTATCAATTTACAGTGGATTATTCAATGTTGGTCTTGCATTTTTCAACATTAAACACATTTATTTTCAATGTGATCTTAGTAAAATGTATAACTATAACCAAAGAAAGTATTGTATTACTTTTTTTTTTTTACCACATAGATGAAACTATCTGGTGAACTCTTTAAACCTTTTATATATATTTTCAATCCAGTCATAAATCTGTTTGGACTCTACTGTATGTGACTCTTAAATCTATCGAATGCAGACTGGTGCTTCTGTGATATCTGCCCTGTGCTTCCTCCGTCACCATAAATCAGGCAGAGTTGACCCGTGACCGGAGGCGGGACCACACGTCAATAGTGGATAATTATCCTCAGCATTAGTGTCCTTGCAAAGACACCTTCAAAGTCAAACACTTTTCACTTGGAACTCAAACGCAACGGAGGAATTTTGCTCAAACGTTGGATTAATATAAAAACATCATATTTATACATCATGATTATATACAGTATGCAAAAGCAGCACTTGAATGTCATTTATTTATTTTGCAAAGGTTAATGTGGTTATAATACAGTGTTTCCATGTAATAAAGGCTTAATTTATATTGAACAAATATTTTATTAATGAAGATCAGCAACTACACTGCAAAAAACAAAATCTAGTCAAGATAAAATGACTTGGATTAAGAAAGTTTTATCGTGATTTGAGTAAATTTCACTTAATAAGTCAAATGATCTGCCAGTGCAGTAAGATTTTTGTACTTATAATATGAAAATACATCTGGCTACACTAAAAATAGGAAAAACAACAGCTTTTTGCACTTAAAATAAGAAATAAAATCAAATGTTACTTGAATTAAGAAAAAAAACACTTCACTTGTCAAGATGAATCTGCTCAAATAAAGTAAAATGTTCTTAATTTAAGTCATTTTAACTTATCTAGATATTGTTTTTTTGCAGTGTACTCATCTTAACCAGTTTAATACTTAATAAACCTGAATCATTCTTTAAAAAAACTAAAGAAAAAAAGGAGTTCATTATGAATTAAGTCTTTGTTCATGCTTTATTGACGCTAATTACGTTAGTATGTGTATTATTTGCTTGAGAGTGAGGTAGACGAGAGCATTTTTGTATTTATTTATGTATATGTGTTTAAATTTAGCCTTAATTTAACCAGGAAAAGACCCATTGAGTTCCAGATTATGTTTACAAGGTTGAGCAGTGCACGTCAAGAGCAGAAAACACCTCACATTAATCAAGATGAACATTAATTATGAAAGTAAAGTGCAATGAATGTAGAAAATATATTGAAAGTGTAACAGTCTGGGTACAACATGCATATTCAAACTGTTTCATGCTATTCTCCTTATAGAAGTATGTTTATTTTGATATCAGATGGTTTGAATAAGGTCACAAACCATCACACGCAGAATGAAAATCAGTGTCTGGTCAATATGATATTTCCTGAAGTTCATCCTCTGTCCGCCTGCGCCTAACGCGGAGTGATCTTTATGGCTGTGATGTGGTTTACACCTGCAGTAACCCGGTAAAGGGCAACGTTACCGAATCACAAGTTCACCGCAGCATCTCCATCTGTCACTCACCTCCGCGTCTCCCTCTTATCACGGGATATGAGCAGAGTGATACACTGCTGAGGTACATAATGTGAGTTACATAATCTTTTCCAATAAATAGGCCCAGATCTATACGACCTTAATAAAGTTACTGGCATGTCCACTCTGGATGTGCTGCCTCATGGCTTTCTCAGATTGTGGGAAGTGGAGTTAAGTGCAGTAGCGATTCATTGGATCAGACGCACTTGGTTCTCACTACTGTGGCACGTATTTCTCTATTTGCTCAATCAAAGGATGGCCATTTATCATCGAGAAGGACAGCTTCGTATTTTCTACCTTGCCCGTTCGGTTCCACGACCAAATTCTGCATTTTTATGGAAAACTGCAGTCATTTTGATTGATGAAATCCAAAGATGTCCAAAACAACCCGGGGGATCCCCAACTGTGGCGCACCGGCGGGGTGCTCCACTGTTGTCATTGTTCCCCGCGAAGAAAGGAGCGCGTCCGGAGAACACCAGGGGAAAAAGTGGCGATTTCAGTTCAAAAGGCGCAGAAAAACAGCGTTTCTTTACAGGCAGTGGGAAAGTGCAGCAAAATCCTTTCCACTTGCACTCCGAGACAATGCGCGCTTGGCTTTTCCTGCTCGTGCATTCAGTGCGTAAAGGCATGGCTTGATGGAAACAGGCCACGATAATGAAGCGATTATTTTTACTGTGATGTTTCTCAATAGCTGGTCCCTGTTCTCATCCACTTTGTGCGCACAGATTGTTAGCAAAAGCTAAATGTTTGTGTTTTACAGAAGCGTTATTTACCCGCGCTTGTCTTGTTTGCGGTGATTCATAACGCCAGTGGAAATGTCACCTGTCTGCCCTAATTGGCACCTCGCGTTATTAATACCACCAGTGTGACTCCTGTTTGCTCCCGAGGAAATAAGCCAATATTACGTACTTAATACCGCGTACCCAAAGGGAGATTCAATAAATCTGCCCTTAACGGCTTCCCCTCCAAACTCCTCGGGGCAGTGGCTGGTGCGCGCGGCGCAGAGGGGCACCAGCTGCTCCCCGGACAGACACGGCCTTGTCAATTAGACAGTGACAAGCGGCTCATGGAGAGGCCGCGGGCGCCACACCAAGCCTCCAGTGTACAGTCCCTGCAATTAGTATCCATTTGTGTCCAGACCTCCGAGAGTGCGCGCACACTGGCCGCCTAAGTGGCCAAACATTGTCCGAATAACACCGAGAGCTACGGATGACAGCGCGCAGTGGGGCCATGTTAACCGCAGTGCGCTGTTTGTGGGGGAACATCCAGGCATCTGTGCGCAACACAAGATCACAGCAGTGTTGACCTGTGAATGAAACTCTAACGTAGCACAAACAACACAAAACCACCTGTCTGTAATCTCAGTTTAAACACAGTGAGTCCTGGACCAGAAACATCTTCATCATCAAGTTCTGAAGTAGAACAGCGAACAGAACATCTGAAAATATCAAAACACGTGGCTTATCCATTATAAATAAAGTGTATGATACATTATGAATAGAATGAAATACAACGCCTGGCCCAGAAGCATCACGAGGACAGACTGTACATTGTTAAATGGGACAAAGAGTGGGAAGAGACATTCAGCAAACCTTCAGAGTAGAAACTGTTCATAAAGCTACACTATTTACACACATTGAGGTCTAAATATATTCTGTTAGGGTCCAAAATTCTATTGCTTGTGGTTATTATCTTTGCAGAAACACTACTAAAGAGCTGCATTACACCAATGTAGAAAATGAAAGACACATTAATAATCATTAATTTACCCCCAATGTCACAGTGCGATGTAACCTGCGGATGCCATGTGAGTAAATAAACCCCAGCACACACTGTCACAACACTGACAGCCCCGTGAGGCTGTCTATATGGGCTCTTTGTGGTCAGTGTCAGTGCCAGCAGCTGGTGGTGAATTCCCGCTGCCCTCTGACCCCCGGGGGTTGGACTCCGGACAGGGCGGTCCAGGCATCCCCACCGCAGCCATGATAGCGTGGGTCAGGGAGGCCAAGTTTCCTGCCGGACAACCAGAGCCCGAGAACAAAAAGGCCAAAGCACGGCAGGCCTGTGGGATCATTAGTAACTGCGTTTGTTTAACTAATTATCGCACTGGGCAGTCAGAGGGAGCGGTGCAAGGGGCAAGGGACAGGCAGATGTGGCATGGGGCGGGCATCACTCATCCGAAAGATTAAGTTAGAACAGAGATTTGGTGGAACTGGACACAGAAACAATATCAAATGTACGCGAATGTGTCACCTGACCAGCCAGAACCACAAGCTTTGAAAAAACTTTACAAAAATGAGTAGATTTGGAGCCTGTTTTGCTGATTTCAGAGACTGTGATTGACAAGTGGCATAGAAACATATGCTCTGTTCATGTCAAACACATAAAAAAGGAGAAAAATCTACATAAAGGACTGAGAAACAGCATGGATTTGTACAGAATCAACAATCAAAACCCCCAAACTATTACTTGTTTCAGGTGAAATAAGTTATATATTTTGTTCTGATTGTTACCAGAATTTCAAGAGATGTTTTCCGCATTTGAGAGACGTGATGCAGATTAGCAGCAGTGGTTTGGACGAAGGATGTCACCCTGTCCAGCCCCTTCTGGAGTCAGACAGAATGCAGCAGGGATGGAGCGGTCAGGCGAGTGGATGTGTGTAATGTCTTTTTTCTGTGAATTGTGCAGCTCTTGGCCACAGACAGGATGAATTGAGCATTGTGTTACTAATGAAAATGTGCTGCTTATTTTCATTGCGCCCTGATGTCCAAGATACATTTCTCCATTTGAAGACATTAAAGGCTTGTCTTATTTTATGATTCGACAACCACGAACAACAACTGAACTGTTCCCTCATTCAGGAGAAGCTGGAAGACGTCATGTGCCATTTCCCAGTACTTACTGTGTTTGTTATCAAAATAAAACTGTTCTTGCAAGTCGTTCATTTCAGCGTGTGTCCTGTTTGTGTTTTATTATTATTTTTGTTTAACCTACATTATTTGTGGCCATTATTGAACTCAAAATGTAATGCCATGTATCTTCACTGGAAAAAAACAATATCTAGGTGAGTTAAAATGACTTAAATTAAGAACATTTTACTTTATTTGAGCAGATTCAGCTTGACAAGTGAAACGATCTGCCAGTGGAGTAAGTGTTTTTTCTTAATTCAAGCAACATTCGATTTTGTTTCTTATTTTAAGTGCAAAAAGTTGTTTTTCTTCAGTGTAGCGAGATGTATTTTCATATTTTAAGCACAAAAAGTCTTATTCCACTGGCAGATCATTTTACTCGTGAAGTGAAATTTGCTCAGATCATGGTAAAACTTTCTTAATTTGAAGTCTCTGTTTTTCTCAGTGTTGTTCAGTGACTGTGGACTATGGATCCTGGTTCTCTCTCTGGCCTTTGAGCCTCTGGCACTGCTGACCTACATTTATCCCATACATTACAAGGTTTAGTTCAAAGATTAACACAAAAAAAAAATTACAAATGCGCTCTGGTCTGGCATGGGAAACTGTGGTGCCAAAATGTTTTCTGATTTGTGTCTCCAGACCACAGTGAACAATCAGTGACTTTGTGAAGATGGCTCCAGTGGCTTTAGAGGAGAGCGCGGGGACAGGGCTGGACTGAAGTTCAAGAACAGTGCAAACAGCACATGCCAACAAAAGGGCCCAAAGAGCGCAGAGCTGCGGCCGCGCAAAACGAGTGGGAGGGCTCCCGCGTTAAAGATGGGAAAGTTTGGGGAACGGGGTCAGCGGGTCAAGAAAAGTCAACAACAGTGCAGTCTTGATGACAGAAGGAATTTAATATCAAAAATACATAAATCTTCAAGTGAGGGCAGGCGCATAATGGGCACAATGGAGGCGAGTGTTCGAGTCAACACACATTTGTTGTTGGCGATTAAATGGATCGGGCCAAGATGTTAACATTTAACACAAAACCTTGGCACTAGAATAGAGACGAGGAGAATGGACGGGGATTTCCCGTGTGGTGTGGGGCCGCCATGACAGCCGCAGTGTGGAGAAATGTGGCGACAAACGCGATCATTCCACGCGTTATTTATCATCAGCCTTTACGCACGGATACACGGGGTCCGGATCATTTGCGATAATCTGAAGAGTCAACTCTCTGCGGTTGGGCAAGTGCGTAGACAAGCACCTCCCCCTCTATCCCCACGTATACTACACAAGAAACTTTTATTATGCTTTTACTTTCTTACACAACACTATGATTTTGAGCCGAGCTTCTGTGTTGTGCGTATTATAGTATATAGTTATATGAAATCATTGCTGACCCAAATATCACCGCCTTTAGCAAAATAAAAGTAACTCAAACAGTAAATTGCTCTTCTTATGAACGATGGGCAATGAGCAAAACCTTTCAGCTGCATCCACTGTAAACATAACGCCAGCTAATTGTGAAAACAAAACCATAAAGAAAGAAGAAAAAAAAAAGCGGCGGAGTGGTCTGAGGTGACGCGTTATAGGAAGACATTATTGCTTTATCCAACACAATTCAACCATGAATTAATCACGCGGGCTCGTTTTGCATGGGCATTGTTTGTGCGTAATGGATGGCTTTAAATTTTGACGTTATTATTTCCCGTCATTTCTGGAAACAAATTGAACATTTATTGCATATATATTAAAAATTATACAGTGGCATGAGAGGGGCTGATGTCTCTTTTATTGAGGCGCACGGAGAGGTGAGGTCTCCCCGGATCAATTTGCCTGTCTTGTTACTCCCGCTTGAGGATGTTGGGAAAATGCCTGCACCGCTAAATTGATTCAGAGACGAATTCATAACTTGGGGGGTTTAAGTCATTTTGAGGCAGCCTGATATATTCCTTTCTTTTGTTTTATTTTTGATTGCCTTAAGATTCAAACAAGCACTTTGCTCCGCGGGCAAAGCACTGCCGTCTGTCTACTCTGCTCATATCTCAGGCTTTGCGCAGAGACGCATTTGGGTTTTGGGTGGCTTCACAAACATAGCCATTAAGCAGTCACAATGCTTTTATTGTGCACTTGATCTGAAAATAGAGACTGGTCTGACGGCAGAATCCAGACGAACCTATGGAAAAAGGCGCGTTATTGTCTGCGCGCGCGGAGATGAATGGCCCATGTCAAACAGATGATTAGTTTGCACTATTAAATTGTCAAAAAGGAAGGATTTCTGTCCCTAATAGTGGCTTTTTGGGGGCAGAAGAAATATGGAATTCAAGAGTTGTTGGCGACTGCTGAGAAACTGTGAGGGCCCAGGGCGAAGGTCACGGAGAGTTCTCAGCGCAGAGCGGGGTCCGGGTCTCCAGACACAAGCCTCAGCCTATTCCGGCCGAGCACAAGCGCTTCTCTATATCCGCCAATTATATCCACGCTGCGATGTGTCATATTTGAGTGGCAGGTGCTCCCGCTAAATAAAAGCAATTTGTAAAAAATGGGAGGTGGTACGTGTTGGGTTTGGCTCCCATGAGACGTTTTGAATGGCATCGTGGCCAAATGATGCGTAAAGGCTGGATATAGGTTTTTATTCAACAAGATATGGGAAAAAATAGACTATAATGGTGTTATTTAAAGGTAGTATGTTATGATGTCATTATTATTGGCGAGTTGTAAGCGGAAAAGGAAAAAGGCCATGAAGCTGTCACTGATATATTCATGCAGAGAAGCAGTATGTCTGGACAGCATCCAAATATTGACTAAATTAAATGTGTGAACTATACAAAACTAGTCTTTTAATACGTTTTCCCTATAGCACACACCCACAGTTTATGTTTATGTTGCGTGCCATTGTATAACCTTCTTTGTTGTCACCTCAGTGTTGATTATGCTCTATATCTTATCTATAAATCTATAAATCCAGGCGTAAAAGATGATAATACCTTTTATTTTATAAGTACAAATGTGAACTCAAAAAGGGCTGCAGCCAATTGTTCAGTTTTCAGACTTTAAATGTTTTTTCAGTCACGTTGTAGCGATAGAAAACAGCAGAATTCACATCCACAGCCTGTACTAATAGTGTAACAATAAAAGTACCGCGTAAAAGCGCATAAATTACCTACACTCATGCCTGATTTCTTCTGCCCCTAATAGTCTGAACACATGTAAACTGGATATCCATTACCTTAGGGCGTTTTCTCATCTAAGTCTATAAGCAAAGGTCACTACGACTGGATACACGCACGAAAATACCGCCGCTGCCACACGGTATTCCGCGCAGGTACACGGGGCCCGGGGTCTCAACATTGCTGTAGACCGCGACACAAAGTGCATTAAGTTGGCTGATCCCTCTCTCTCCGACCATTTGATTAATTCTCTCCCATTCAAAGCCCGGTGAGGAGCACAGAGTGGAGGGACGTGACCAATGACATAATAGCCTGTGTCACCGTGGCCCGCACAACGCCCAGACCATTTGTGGTGACAATCCTGAAGCCATCACTGCCATTATGAGCTCCCCCCATTCAAGGCACAAACAAACACGGCCCCGCTCCACCGAAAGACACGTCAGCTTTTTGCGCGGTGCCTTTTGGATCAGTGTGAAGCCTCTGGGATCACCAATAAGAACCACTCACCTTTAAAAAAAAAAAATCAAAAATAATAATAATACCGAAGGCGATATCTGTTTCCTTGTCACTCCCCTATTGATTTGTTTACAAAAAGTGTGTTTTAAAGAGTGTTTTAATTGTATCATGAGTTGAAATGTTCTTGTCCCCTTCTTTTTCGTTTTTTATTTTATTTTTTATTTTTTATTGTTTTTATTTTTTTAAGGGTAGGCCAACTAAACCAAATACCAATTTCCCAATTTCCAAAAAATAATCAAATTATGTGGAGTCCAGGAAGGATAATCACTGTCATGCACATTTTAGCTCCATATATTTGTTTGTTTATTTCGATCTCCATTAACTATCGCCTTGGCAATGTCTATTCTTCCCGGCTCCACATAATTTCCATCAATATATATATTTTCAGTGCTTCAGTCAATAAATAATCGCCGTTTTACGCATATGAGGATGCGTAAAAATACTGCGAAACTGTCTATAACTATAATTTATTTAAAAAATAAGCAATCTTGCTTTAATGCATGTACGCGTAAAGAG
Source organism: Odontamblyopus rebecca (assembly GCA_030686955.1). Taxonomy (NCBI): domain Eukaryota; kingdom Metazoa; phylum Chordata; class Actinopteri; order Gobiiformes; family Gobiidae; genus Odontamblyopus; species Odontamblyopus rebecca. The sequence goes on from CM060663.1 coordinate 34,871,649, forward strand.
GAAACGCCTTGTTTTGCTTAGAGCTATTGTGGCATTCAGAGACGTGAGAAATAAATGGCCGCTGAATCCACTGTAAACCAAAGAGAAGGGGCAGATATTGTGGCGGAGATCACACGGTGAACGCCTCCGAACATCCATCTACAAAGACATGAAAGGCGCGGGGCCTGTAGAAAACCGGCTCCTTTGTCTCCGGGTGGATTCTCAGGGAAATCCAGCGTGTCCTTCCGTTTCTTCCCCAGAGCCGCTCCTCTCTTCTGTCGTCTTCCGCGCTTGTCGTGATTCTCCACACCTGTTTGTTTGGGCCCAAAGGCGCTCTGAACCGGGACAGAGCCATTACCAGCGCATTCCTTAAACTGCTCTCTCGCATTTACGCGTTCACTTTGGTGTGTCACTCACTTGCCTTTTCTTTCAGTCCTTTTTTACTTTTGAGACTTTTGGTGCAATGGCTGCGTTAAAAAGCGAAGTAAATGAGCGCACGGTGGTTTTGTTCAGACAGATGTGTGTGAACGGATCCATAAAGAAGAACCATTTATTATAGACCAGTTGGTAACGGCCGGACGGCTGTGCGTAAAAGCGCACTGGCGCTGATATGGAAGGCACGGCGCATAGAAAATACTTACACCTTGTAATTATCAATACTTAAATAATTAAGATGGAACGTTATATTTATCCACTAGAATATTTCAGTTGTTCGTGCGTAAAAGTAGCCGACACATAATGAGAATTAGTGTTAGTTGACAGATCAACAGATGCCAAACCTACATAATAATAATAATAATAATAATAATAATAATAATAATAATAATAATAATAATAATAATAATAATAATAATAATAATAATAATAATAGCGTTGCTTTGTTCGTTTTGGCATTGTGCGTAAAAGTTGTCGGTTTGGTTCATTATTCATGCATTAAATATGTGCCTATTTTAGCGACTTTAATGTCAAGGTCTCTTTTTACATTTGAAATACGAGGTCCATGAATCTGCAAAGTGGCGAAGTGATGCGGCGCAGATACTTTGCTCGTCGCCAGCCTGACCGCTCTAACATCACATGCTTATGTGTTCCATGCGCAGTATTGCGCATTGTTTTTTTCTTGTTTGGGCTGTTGTTCATCGAACAGATCTGCGCTTACAAAGCCAATTTAAACTCTCACTTTGGACTCTCTAGTGACTAACTGTCCGAGTGGAGCTGACGCCTAAAAATCATCAAGCCCCACTCTCCCATATCGAGATGCACTCCTCTCGGTCAACAACAGTCCCGTATGATAACACTGGCTACACATAAACCACAGAGAATACTTCTAATGAGCAGGCAATATATCGTTAGAAAAAGCATGCAGGACGCAGCAGCCAACTTACTCTGTGCTGGACGGAATCCACGCGTTATTTTCGAGCCTAATCTCCGGATGCACTTCGTGTCAAAAAGCAGCGACTATTTCTCAGAGATTCCCTTTAACAAGTGAAAACTTAGTGTCCTCCTGCACCATTTTATACATGATGAGCCGTCAGTAATGGGATTATTAAACAAAAACGTTTCAGGCGCTGGCGTTAACCTTTTTTAATGCCTAATTAGGTTTTGCAAAGAAATAATTAGATTCTACAGTGCTTACACTGCCTATATTTTCAAATGGCATCTGCGGCAAACACATCACTCTTGCCAATATTGTGCGGATATGTGCATCGCACTGGCACAAGATGTAACATTTTAAAACATGTTTGGACCAAATAAGGTGCACTTTAAGCTAAAAGAATTATCTCACGCGGCCAAAGGGCTGATAGATTGGTTTTGTGCGCCCTCTGGTGGCCAGATTTTAAATCACATAAAAGGTGAACACAAACCAAAGACAAAGATTGCACGTTAAAGGTCCAATAGTAAATGTTTGGTGTTAGCTATTGCATAAATTATGATGAAAATGGCCAATAGTACAAGATTCAGGTACAGCAATAAGGTACAGCAGAAGTAACCTTCAAGATTCCTTCATCTGGTTATATGCATTGCCTCAGTTAAGTATTTATCTAGTAGAAGCAAAAAATATTCATTGTATTACAACCATATATATATATAGGGTGACCAGATTTTCTAAATAAAAATGTGAAATGAGTGTGTAATTGAGGAAGATTGTGCTGCACTTAGCACCAATGTGAGTGAGTGCAGTCACATTTTCTTTTTGTTTTGATCATTTTTAAGCAGCTTTTCTGTATTTTACCGAAACAAATGACAATTGATCCCGCTCTTTACTGTTGGTAGGGATCAGATTGGTCAAAAATAGGGACACCTGGGACAATTCTTGTATAAAACTGGAAAAAAATCACTAGTTTTGGATGAATCTGTTGGTACAGGGGACACAGGGCTCAAAACGGGGAGTGTCCCGGGTAAATAGGGACGTCTGGTCACCTTGCATATATCATTCTGTCAAACTGAAAAGAAAAAATACCCAAAACAAAAACAAAAACTCCCCCTTGTCCTAGTGTATTCTAGATTAAATGACAAAATTGCTCAATTTCTTGTCAGTTTAATTTCTTGCCTGGTTTCAGGGCCATCCATCCATCTTCTCCCGCTTAATCCGGCTGGGTCGCGGGGGCAGCTTGCTGCCCAATACTCATAGCACCTGACCCCCCCCTGGTTTCAGGGCATTCATCATTATAAGGAAAACAATATAACAAAAAACAGTGCAGCATTATTAAACTTGTATAACTCTGTGATTGCACAATATTCGATGTACTGTGTGGAAATTTGGGGGTCAACATGTAAAACTTGCCTACACAGCCATTTATTATGCACAAATGGGCCTTTTCACCAACAGTCAATATAGAGCCATCCAACCCATTAACCCACTTAAAGTGTTGAAAATGCATGATATTGTTGACTTAAGCATCCTCAAAGTAATGTATGAAGCAAAGTGCACTGTGTTATCTGTAAATATTCAAAGACTGTTTGAGATGAGAGAAGCCACTACAATTTAAAAGGAACCAACATGTTTAAAAACCCCAGATTCAGAACCAAGGTTATGGAGTGAAGCAGCAGTGAGAAAGGAATTCAGTTATGGAATAGTCTTGGCAAAGAGATAAAGGAATCACATACAGTGATGCCATTTAAAAAGACACATAACATTAGTACAACAGTACAATGTGTATGTGAAAAACAGAAAAGTAAGTTGTGCATAAAAGTGATGATCTCTGTTAGCAATTGATTAATAATTGAGACTGAAATGAAATGTACTAATCTGAAAAGTGTTTTACAATAACTAGCGGTGTTGAAGTATTCGGCCCTACAAAGGCAGAACGTCGAAATATAATGTTTGGTCAAAAATGAGTTAATGTCACTTTGGGGGTATTTGAGACCTCCTGAAAAAATATTGTGAGCCTATTTAATTATTTTAATGAGAAAATAAAGGACTATGACAACCATAACATCCAAAACCATACGAGAAACCACGGCTTTTTCTCAGTTTCACACTCTGGCAAGTTAAAGTCTGTTGCCTTTGTAGGGCAGTATAGTCTGGAAAAGGGAAAAGGGGGCAGTTAAACACAATTATCTGATACCTAAAGCGCTTTACAGTTCATTATTTATTCACTCCATACCCAGTGGTGGTGCCAATCTGCGCCATCGACCCCTCCTACCACCAACACTCACACACACAACACTTTCATACTGGGCAATGTGGGTGAAGTGTCTTGCCTAAGGACACAACAACAGTTTTTGTGACTGGCGCCCCCCTGTGGCACCTGGAATTCCCAGCGATCTCCCATCCAAGTACTGACCAGATCAGCCTTTGACAATCTGATATAGCCACAACATAAGATAAGATAGGACTATCTCGCAGTGGAGAAATTCAACAGTCACAGAAGCTCCAGGACAGTTTAGTGCAAAAAAGGAAAAAAGTGTGATGCAATCAAGATAAACAACAATAATAAAAATAGTAATAATAATAAAAATAATAATATAAAGTGAATATATATACAAAATATAGTATATGTACAAAATTTACAAAGAGAATTGAAATATAAATACTATATATATATATATATATATATATATATATATATATATATATATATATATATATATATATATATATATATATATATATATATAAAATTAAAAAAGATTATTCTTCTTTCTGCTCTTTTTCATTCATTTTGTATGTTTGTTAATGACACTATTAATGTATTTTATACTTCATGAAACAAACAAATACAAATAAAAAAAAAAAATAACAAGAGCTCCGCCAGCGGGGCAAAATACGCCCGTACTTTGAATTATTGTATATAGAATTCTAGAATCGGAATTCCACCAATCAGATTGCAGCAACAGAACTTAAAGACACTACAAAGCTTTAATGTGTCAAAGCTCAAAGAAGCAGAGAATGTGGGTTGTTCTCGCTTTCAGCAGCAGAACATTTGAGAAGAGAGTTCAGATCTTTCATGAAGACAAAGCTTCAAAGACTTCAAAGCTTTGGAGTGTCCACAGACAGACGGACAGACGGACGGACAGCGCCATACCATAATACGTCCCGTCTTACACAACGGGCGTATAAAAATAAAAATAAAATAAAAAATAAAATATAAAATATAAAATAAATAAAATAAATAAATAAAATAAATAAAATAAATAAAATAAAAATAATAGTGGACATGATTACTATAATTGACCACTAGAGGGACTATGTTTGCGGATCCGAGGCGCTGCTCTGCCCAAGTCTCGCGAGATTTCCCCTCTCTTTTCGGTCTCTCGGGAGAAGGTCAGCTGATCATTTACGCGTCCGTGTGTGCGCTGCCTGTCACTTTCTACCTTCTATCTGCCTCGTACGGAGATCACGCTTATTACCGCGGTACGTTACACGCATTCCTACTTTACGTACCTTCTATTTTATGATAACATCCCGTTTAAAATCTTATCCGTGTAGTCTACGCTCTCACAGGCAGGAAATTTCCCTCACCCGGCACTGCTAAGCTACCCTGGCATGCTAAAGGCTAACTATGGTAACACAAGAATATTCTAGAGCCACATGCCGCCTTGATGCTCTCTCAAACGATTATTTTAGGGCTGATTTGGGGTTTTATCTAATAGTTCGGTTGTCAAAAGTCGTGTGAATAAATTTAATAGAATTTGTTAGTGTTTTATAATCACCTCTATTCATTTTTGTATTCTGTAATGCTTCATGGCTAGGCTGCAAGCTAGTATCCCCTCTCTCTCATCTTTTTATGTTCATGTATTATGGGTTTTAGTCAAAATTTAAGACTATATTTTTAATTCTAATTTCTTTATAACTTCAGATCTATTATAGAGTTGTTGTAGTATGCGTTTTAAAGCCAAAAGCAAGCCAAAAACGTGAGAAAACGACACGTCATTTCTCCTATCTGGATTAACCATCATGTTATTTTCATGTTTTTTTTAGCTTGTTCACCCACATCACGAAGATGGCAGACACCAACCAACAAGCTCCCCCTCCGCCTTCACATGGACCTGTGGTGAGTTGTTTACTAAAGGACTGACTATCTTATTGTTCCTTTGTTTCGGTAATGTTGACAGTGAGCACTTAGGATATCTGTACTGTAGTGTTATAAAATATTACAGATTAAAGATATTTTTTCCACATTGTGTTGAAACTAATTGTTCTTGGTAATAAGTGACAACAGCTGGAGGGATTCGTAAAATGGGTCAAAGATGTGGTCAGCAATATTAACCAAAGTGTATCTCTTTTTTTGTCTCTGTATTCTGATATTGACATCATAATAATCAAATCCTACAGAAGTGTGTTACTGAGTCTTACAGTGTATTTGAAGAGGATTTATTGTCACTTGTGTGAAATGACTGGTATTTCTAACCTTTTTTGGTTAATTTTAGAATCTATTTAGAAATATTAAACTTTTTTAGTTTTAATCTGCTCTTTTCGCATCGTTTAAAATGAAATAAACTATATAATTGATGTTCAAATCCTGCATATCTAAACAACATTCACAGTATTATCAATATTGTGATAATCTGCCCACCTCTAGTCAAGGTCTAGTCATTTAGTGTTTTCTTACAAGGTCGCCGCGGGGTCTTAAAAAGGTCTTAAATTTCATGTTCCTAAATTAAGGCCTTAAAAGTCTTAAATTATGTTGTCCAAGTCTTATTTTTTTCACAAAGCTCTCAAAATTCATTAGTCTATTTTTTGTGTTCTCAGTACTGCAGTACAACGTGAGACAAGACAATGTGAAAGTTTAGTTTGTCCTGTTAGAATGAATGAGATTTTATAATAAAAGTATTTTTTTGTTATTTAAAGCAGTGAGTAATGGTCATTATTAGAATTGGATCTGGCGTTTTTTGCCCACATAATGGGTGCAATGTTGGTCTTAATTTTCATTTAAGTGGTCTTAAAAAGGTCTTTAAAAAGTCTTAAATTTGGGAGAGTCAAACCTGGGGATACCCTGTCATAGTGACAAAAGGCAAAACTGTCCCTGACCACGGATCCATGGAACCTGCTGACCGTGGGCTGTTTGTCATCTGACTTTTGATCAGTTCCCAAATGTATCACAAGATTAAATTAAGTTGTTTTCCTCTTGGGCTAATGCCGGCAGCTGAACATTGTTACATCAAAAGTGAAATCATATGCTTGAGTAAATCTTTTTAGATCTGTTGAGTAAAACGGAACATTTCCATTCTGAGTCCTAATTCTAGTAAAGTAATATGTAGTATTTTAGATCTCTGAATATAACTTTTTTATTTATTTCTCTAACTATACTTCCCTACTTCTCCCCACAGCAATTTCTATTAAGTAACAAGTTGGAAACTGCAATGTGGTTGTCCAGACTCTTCACAGTCTATTGTTCAGTAATGTTTATACTTCCTATTTTGGGGTAAGTAATCGTATAATTGTTCAGATAAATTATTCTCAGGGATCAGAGTGAAAATTCATGCATTGTTTCCCTTCCGTTTTGTGTTTCAGCCCCTATGCAGCTGCAAACTTCTACCAGAGAGCCTTGCTAGCAAACGCCCTCACCAGTGCCCTGCGCTTGCACCAAAGGCTTCCACGTTTCCAGTTGAGTCGGGAATTCCTGGCACAGGCTCTTCAGGAGGACAGCTGCCATTATCTGCTCTACTCACTTATTTTAGTCAACTCGTACCCCATCACGAGTATCCTTTTCCACTGGATAACAGACTACGGTCTCTATTTATCATATGTGTTCATAGAAGAAATTTCTCTTTCGCTGTATGTCCTTAACTCTGTGATCAGTGAGCATATTTCCAGTCTTTCTTTTTTCATTACTTCATGCAACTACCTACACAAAGAAAGTTCTGGATGTAAGTAACTGACACATCTCATTTTAACACTGATATTCCTGATGTTATCAAGATGAAAGCAAAAAACTTTACAGTGAATTAAAGTTAATTTGTTATAATAAGGCATCTGGGCGTCCACTGGTCACATGGTTGTAGTAATGTTGTGTTGTTTTTCAGTCCATGGGACCCAACAGTCTCATGTTTGTCAGGAATCTTCTTGATAAGATGTCGGCAAACCAACAAAACATCTTGAAGTTCATCGCCTGCAATGAGATCTTTCTCATGCCTGCTACTGTTTTCATGCTTTTTAGGTAAGCTGTGTTGGTAATGTGTAATGATGCCTGTTTTCCTATTTTATTTTAATTCACACGTATAAATTGTCTTTCGCAGTGGCCAAGGAAGTTTATTGCTGCCTTTCATTTACTACCGATTCCTCACTCTCCGCTACACATCCAGAAGAAACCCTTACTGCCGGTACGCTATAAAACTGCTGTTGCCAGTGACTACACCAACATTTGAGTATTTTTCTGTTTTCTGGACCTTTTAAGTTATATAAATGACATGCAAACCTCCAAATCTAACATGAATAATCTGAGGGGCCATGACCATAAAGAAATCTGATGCTTTTGTGGTTTACATGTCATTTTATTAGTCCTTCTAACAATAATAATGAGATTTTGAGTGTGCATGTGAGTGCAGCCAGATTTGGTGTGATTAGTCAGTTTTGCATTGAACATTCTTGCTTTGCTTCTCATTTTCACTCACCCATATAAGGCAAAACAATAGTATAGTTTTTATACGCCCGTGATAAAACGGGACGTATTATGGTATGGCGCTGTCCGTCCGTCCGTCTGTCCGTCTGTCCGTCTGTCCGTCTGTCCGTCTGTCCGTCTGTCCGTCTGTCCGTCTGTCCGTCTGTCTGTGGACACTTCAAAGCTTTGAAGTCTTTGAAGCTTTGTCTTCATGAAAGATCTGAACTCTCTTCTCAAATGTTCTACTGCTGAAAGCGAGAACAACCCACATTCTCTGCTTCTTTGAGCTTTGACACATTAAAGCTTTGTAGTGTCTTTAAGTTCTGTTGCTGCAATCTGATTGGTGGAATTCCCATTCTAGAATTCTATATACAATAATTCAAAGTACGGGCGTATTTTGCCCCGCTGGAGGAGCTCTTGTTTTATTCATTACAGAAAGGAAAGTTTGATTTGATAAATTTGTTTTTGTCGTGTCCCAGCACCTTGTTCACGGAGTTGCGGATCCTCTTGGAGCACTTTGCCATGAAGCCTGCCTGCCCCGTCTTCTTCAGACGCATGTGCCTCAGCAGTATCGCCTTCATCAGCCGTTTGGCACCCACAGGGGTCTAAGCTCCTCTCATCACCTCTTTAGCTCAAACAGGACTCTGCTATGGACGCCAACAGTACTCCAAAGAGAAGAAACTGTTTCTGAATGTCAACTTTGTACTTCAGCTGTTCAGAATTATCCAGGTCAAGACCAGCCAGTTATGCACTGATTTCCTGTGTTTTGCCCATTGTTTTTTTGTGACCTGGTCCGAGCAGTGAACATCCCTCTGTTTGTTCACTGGAGATGAAGGGTTTTGTATGTCCACAGATGTTTTTCCATGTTATTATTTATTCATAATGTCTTATCAATGAGAAGATAACCTACTTATAATAATAACTTAAACACTTATTTTTTGTAATCACAAAATGCTTGAAATTATGCAGTGTGGAATTTATGTGCAGTTCTCTCTAGTCTGTTTTTTATTTCTGATTTTCCACATTTCCTACCCGGATTTGTTTTCTATCAATGCCATTAATGTCTTATGTAAAATTTGTTAAATTTAGAAAAGGTATGCTGTGTTTTATAGAACATTTTAGCGCAACATATTTTGCTGTACAATACATTTTCAGATTTTATCGCACAATGCATGTCACCTTGCAGTAATTATTAACCCACTGCTTCTTAGTGCATTCAGAATGTGTGCCCAGTTAAAAATGTCCCTTTCTGCTGTTGTAGTTTCCTGGCATATTGCATGCTGAAATTTTGCCATGTTAATGATTTGCCTCTTGTCAATCCTAGTTTTATGATAAGATAAAACTTTAATCTTGATTGAACTAATAAAATATTAAAACAATATTAAGTGTAGGCTTTGGATTTAATATTTGGTTGGCTTATGTGCTTGTAATACTAGAGATAACATGGAATTGCAGTTGACTGGAAAGAGTTATTTGCTTTCATTTTCAACCAACTCACCATTCATACGATGACAGAACTAATCAATTAATACAAATATTATAACATGTTTATGATCATAAATCTCTCATGATGCTAACCAATCATCACGCAGCTTTCTTCTTATCCTCCAAATCTCTCCACCAATGAGCTTCCAGATTGTTGCTGAGACCACGTTGCTAGTGACAACGACTCTTCGGGTTTTCATGAGTTGGCTTCAGTGCGTCTTTGAAAGATGATCTTTGATGAGTTATCCATTTCCATATGAGTATTTTATTGCCATGTAGCCCATGATAACATAAATGCACAACTTTGTGCGCGCATAGACTTTACGTTTTAGCCAATTAGCAGCTAGCTAACGTTAGCTCGTGTAGCTAAGCTTCTTGCTGCAGATAATCCCACTGTCTCATCGCCTCCATCATTTTGTGATTCACATACAATTTAACGCGGGACAGATCGACGTAAGGCTTTGGACACTGCAGATTTCTCTTTCTGAGCACAATGGAGCTCCATCTTAACCGCGTTGATTACACGCAGGTACAAATACGGTTTTAATCTTTATTTCTCCGGAATATTTGATGTCCTTTCTAATTGATAATTACGCATTCGTTTTATTTTTGCATGTTACAGGTTGGGGTGACATCCCAGAAAACCATGAGGCTGCTCCCATCTCTGGGTAAAAAAGCCACTCAGAAGGTAATTCAGCTAGATTCATATTAATTACAAACTGTATCTGCCATTAGATTTACATTGCATGGGCTTTTTCAGGTTGCTATTGCTGACCATGATGGGATACTCCTGTGTTTTGGGATGAAGAAGGGAGAGGCAGTGGTGAGTATTGGCTTTAACTCATGAAATAAAATAAACATAATTAATTAACATCAGTGTCACCTTGTTTTTTCGTCCCAGCCCGTCTTCAAAACCCTCCCAGGACCAAAGATCTCTAGAATGGATCTTGGAGGAGCCGCTGGAACGCCGCGAGAGAAGATCTTTGTGTGTTCTGGGTCTCAAGTCCGAGGGTTCACCAAGAAAGGCAAACAGTTTCTGACCTTCGAAGCCAACCTCACAGAAAACATAAATGCCATGTAAGTTTATTTATCTCATTTAATCATTTCACGACTTTACACGGCAAACATCAATATAGAAAAACATACTTAATTGATATAAAAGGGTAAACAAACTATGGGTTGTCAAAACTACCAAAAATCAGATACTAATTGATACTCAAACTAGTATAGATACTCATTTAAACAGGTATTAATACTGAAAAAAATTGATCGCGGGCTGAGTGAGGGATTACACAGATTTAATGCTGAAAATTACATTCTATTGTCTAAAAAAATAGTGTTTTTTATTATCATTTGTGATATCAGAATCAGCATTGAGTTAGTATCGAGTCTATTCCTTGTCGTTGTTGTTGTTGTTAGATTCATTTCTGTAAATAGCCTCTTTATGAATTCATTATTTTGATTAATAAAATGTTTTTCAGGCACGTTTCTGGGGCTGATCTCTTTGTGTGTGCAAGTTACATCTACAACCATTACCTCGACTGCAAGGATCAAGACTACTTCCTATCAGGAGACAAAATAAATGATGTTATATACTTGTCATCTGAAAACCTGACGCGCCCTTTCCCCATTCTGGCGTGCCAAGATAGAGTTCTCAGAGTCTTACAGGTCAGAAAGTTATATCACTTTACCAATGTGCTTAATATAAAGGTTGGTAATCCCAGTATAATGTAATTTTATACCTTTTCTCTCAGGGCTCTGAGCTTGCATATGGCATTGAAGTTCCTGGCCCTCCTTCTGTTTTGGAGTTGTACAACAAAGACGGAGGTGTGTGTTCTTTGTACATCTGTGTCTAAAAGCATTATCACAATTGTCTTAATTCATATAATATCAATCAATCAATCAACCTTTATTTATATAGCCCTTTACAACACCATTGGTGACCAAAGTGCTTTCCAATTAAAAACAGAAAATACAACAATACGAAAGACAGAAGATACAACAATGTAAACAATATACAGTAAAACACACAGTGCAGAAAAATTACGTGCCACAAACCACCAAGTATTAAAAGCCATTTTGAATAAATATGTTTTAAGCCTAGATTTAAAAAGGTTAAAATCAGTGATGCTACGTAGCTCAAAGGGCAGATTGTTCCACAGTCTGGGACCAACCACAGAGAAAGCTCCATCACCCCAGTGTTTGAGCCTGGCTCGGGGGACTTCCAAAAGAAGTTGGTTATTTGACCTTAAAGTGCGACCTGATTTTCGGAAAGATAAAAGCTTGGTCTACTAACAAGGTGCGTTAAATGTTCACTGCATAACTTTTATAAGGAAGGATTTGCCATCTTCATGTCTCCATTCGGTTGTTATTGCTTTGCACTGAATATTCCATAATATGGCTTTAAACTTACAGTGTTTCACAAATGTATTAAACCATCTATAATGAAAACAAAACATAAATAACTTCATAGTATATAAAAAAATTGTTTCAAATGATCAATTTCATTTTTATTCATTAAAAAAATGACCAATTGGAATAACAAAATAGTCCTTGTTGACAAGTAATAACCAAAAATGTGAATACTTGTGTGAGGACCTTAGGCGCAGATAACAGCTGCATTCTCGCTGCTTTGTTTTTATGTTGTTTTGCAAAGTCTCTTTTGTCATTGAGTTCCAAATAGTTTCTCGCTGTTCCCATAAACTTGCTTTGGATGAGACTTTGGTGTCACTTTTAGAAAACATTAAACTTGGTGTAACATTTATTAATAGCAACAATAGTTATATTTTAACATTAAAGATATGGTTTTGATAAAAAGATCTTGCATATACTGGCGGATTAACCATTATCGAAATATAAAATTATATTTTGGAAAACAGAAATACTGTTAAATTACATGTGGCAGCAGCAAACACCTCATAGTGGGTGGTGGGTTAATACATTTGTTAAACACTGTATCTCAAAACAAACAAATGACACCACCAGGCCAAGTCAAGGTGTTTTAGCATTAAGAACACTTTTAATTGAATAAGTACAAGATACATGAGTTTAATCCACCAAAGTTACTTAAAGCACCTTTAAAGTTGGCAATGATTAATGTCTAATTCTTACACATTTTTTATTTGTAGGTGATGAAATCCTTTATGGAACCACTGATGGTAAAATTGGATTAGTGCAGATTGGAGAGCAGTCAGCCTCAATCAAATGGGAGATAGACTACGACAAAAAGAAAGGAGGTATGTGCCTGTATGTAGTATGTATGTAGTATGTAACGATTTAGGAGTTATTCAACAGCACTACCACTTCATTACATTTGTTTTCGAAGGAATTCTCTGTCTGGACACGTACGACATCATCGGGGATGGTGTGAGCGACGTGTTGGTGGGCAGAGACGATGGGACAGTGGAGGTGTATGGCTTTGATAGTGCTGGTGACCCCACATTACGCTTTGAGCATGTATGTTTGACAATATATAATAGGGGCAGGCCATATGATATAGACTTTATATCACATTTAAAGGGGAACTCCAGCACGTTTGAAGCTAAAGCCCATTACTAGAGGTGGTCGAATACTGTAAGAAGCTAAAAGACGCCACAGATCAGTGTTGCCTCGGCGGAGGTCTCGCCGTGGCAGTGACCAATCCAAAGCCCAAAAGACTCGACTGTCGACTTCAGCAGAAGCAACAAGTGAAGATCGACTACTGACGGTGAAGAAGAAGAGAAACTGAAAGTTGTTGAAACAAGATGGTTCGGGAATGTATTTTTTAGCGTTTTACAAAATATATAATTCACTTGTAAATAAACAGGATTAGAAACGACATCGTCTTTTGGGCTTTGGCCTGTGCGGTGAGAAATCAACAGAGGGAAGTGTAAGGTGCTTATAAAGTTGTTTTCTAACGTTTCCAGACACTAATGAGTGAACCAGGCAGAGCGTTTTGTTTGTCAGACTCGTGGCTGTTGTAAGATGGGTTAAAGTGGAGTTAAGCTTCTTCAGTGTGAAGCAAATTGGCGTTTTATGTGAAAGTTTAAAACTTACCTCCATCATTACACTAGTTTGATGCCTTGACAGACTCACTGCCACAGTGAGATCTCCACCGAGGAAACACTGATCTGTGCCGTTTTTTGGCTTCTGACAGAATTCGACCTCCTCTAGCGACGGACTTTAGCTTCAAACGTGCCGGAGTTCCTCTTCAGGCCAGATCACAATTTGATTTTGATTGTATTTAATTGTGTCTAAAGTCATCTTCTTCTTCTGAGAGTTCACACTTAACTGTAATTGGTTAGATCTATCCGTCAATCACTCATAGCCATATAGAGGAGACTACTACCATATTGCATAGCCCGTCTATACAATGCATCTATGTAATAGTTTGGGACTCATGATTTAACCCATTTCACATTTTAGGTGCTATCCGAGAGTGTGACTTCAATTCAAGGTGGCTGTGTTGGAAAAGACTCCTTTGATGAAGTTTTAACGGCTACTTATACGGGTTTGACTCTTAAAAAAACATTATAAAGGCAGCTGTTCTGTCTTGTAAAGCATTTGTAGGCGTGAAAATGTAAATATCTGTGTCCAGGGTGGGTGACAGGTTTGACCACTGAACCCCAACGAGCTGAAGTCGGTCCTGGTGATGAAGTGAAGATGAGCAAAGAGATGCAGTCTAAAGTGGACGCGCTGAGGTAAACGCCGCAGGGAAAGGAACATTTTTCTGGCAATTTCAAGACTCATTTAGAAAAATAAAGGTGCTGCTTTTCATTTGAACTGAGTTGAATTACCTCTGCTTATGTCCAACCAGGAAGTCAAATTCTAAACACCCAAACTGACAAACTAGGAAAAAGTAGGAAATATTTGTAGTAAAATTATGTTCACTACGTTTGAGCTAAATATATGGTGTAACCTGTTAAATCGCTTGTCATATTCACGTATAAATCTGTAAGTTATGCAAAGTTTTGACAAATAACCATAAGCAAAGACAAGTAGCACTTTTTAGCTTTGCATCCTAGTAGAATATACATATTTCAGACAATGTTATACACAAGAGATCCAAGTCAGTCAAAATACAAGACACCATCACATTTAAAAATGTCAGTGTTATTTAGCATAGGGTGACCAGACGTCCCTATTTACCCGGGACAGTCCCAGTTTTGAGCCTTGTGTCCCCCTGTCCCATGTGTCCCTATTTTTGACCAATTTGATCTCAACCAGGGCTAAACTAAGACTAAAGCAGGACTAAAACCGGACTATCACAATTTTTGACTAATCTGATACTCACAAACAGTAAAGAGGAGCATAAATTGTCATTTTTTTAGCCAAAATACAGAAAACTGTGTTTGCAAATGACCGTAAAGCAAAAAATGCAGCGCCAGAAGTCCCTCAGATTAAGACTGGCACGAGAATGCACGATGTTCCACTTTTTTTTTTCTCACAATTTTATTTATACCAACCATCCCAAACCCGGGTGTGTCCCAGTTTAGAAGTTTGAAAATCTGGTCACCCTGATTTAGCACTGCATTCATACACTTGTGTTGTTGCTTTGAGAGAGAGAGAGATACTTTTAATATAATTTATCCCAAAATTCAGGTTTTGCTGTAGTAAATTTGTGGTTTTGTTGCATTTACACGGCTCGTCTCGGTCGTTTTTGTGTGTCAGTCAGAGGTCTCAGTGCAGGTTAACAGGAGGACTGGTCAGGGAGGGTCAGCAGATCTGTGTCAGGGCAGTTTGAGGAGAGGAAGAGCCAAAAGTGTTCAAAAGTGTTCAGGGGGAACCAGGTGAACACAACAGGAAAAGCATCGTTCTTACTCCACTCTGGTGTTTTATTTGGTGAAGAAATGGTTCATTCCTCAAAGTATTTCCTCTGAAGGTCTTCTGCCACATTCGTTGCTACATATTTCACAAAATCTAACTGTCCCTTACTTGTGTCCTTTGAACTGCTCATGCTGCACTTCTTAGCTGGTTAAAAACCCCAAAAGTAAGAAAAAAAACAATCATTTTGCTCATTCTGGGAGCCAGGTAGACACAAAAACACTCTACTCTCTGCTAAACACTATTTAACTCCTATTCTATTTTCTTTTCCTATCTCTACATTTGTTCCTAATGTTTCTCCTGCCTCCCCCTTGTGGCAGAGCGGAGTTAGAGCAGCTGCAGGTGAAAGTGCTGCAGGGCCGTGAGCAGTACCACCAGACGTCCCAGTCCAGCACGGCCGTGTCCGCTGTGCCCGTCTTCAGCGTCAACGACAAGTTCACCCTGTGCCAGGACGACGCCAGCTACAGCCTCACTCTGGAGGTGCAGACCGCCATCGACAACCTACTGCTCCAGGTACGAGGGGGAAGAGAAGGTGATGGAAAGGTTAAGATAAAGCATTTAATATTGTGTACTGCACATGGGTGAACTGAGACCAAATTTCCACAAGACATGCCCACAATGACCCCTATGAACTAACATCAAGGACCATGTTGTCCACCCTCCTGTGGGCTCACCACCTGCAGAGGGGTTCATAGGGGGTCAGGTGCTATGAGTATTGGGCAGCGCGCTGCCCCCGCGACCCAGCCGGATTAAGCGGGAGATGATGGATGGATGGATGGATGGATGGATGGATGCCCACAATTATGAAACCCGTCAAAGCCAAAATATAAGTGGTGCTTCCTGTGCAGAACCAGTCAAATGCAGCGTACTGTAGGTTATGGAGACACACTGCCAGTTTGAAAATAACAAAAAGTTGTTTAAAATAGTTAAAACGGTTCCTTTTCACACAATGATTAGATATCGTTTATGTATGTATTATTGTTCTTGATATTATTTGTTTTAATTGTTGCTGATTTATTGATTTATTTTTGTTACTACTTGTTTACTACACATTGAGCTTTAATGTCTTGTGATTGTGTGTGTGGTTTATGTATGATACAAAAATGTATGTAATGAATATGAGGAGACCCCAGGACGAATAGCTATTGATATTCCATCCATCCATCTTCTCCCGCTTAATCCAGCTGGGTCGCGGGGGGAGTTTGCTGCCCAATCCTCATAGCACCTGACCCCCCCATGAACCCCTCTGCAGGTGGTGAGTCCACAGGAGGGTGGACATTATGGTCCTTGATGTTAGTTCATAGGGGCTATTGATATTTCAGTAGCTAATTTTTTTTTTTTTTTTTGTGATCAACATTTTATTGATTTTCAAAGGGGGGAAGGGGAGGGGAGGGTGGGGTTACAGACATAATAAGAATCGCCATATACAGCAATAGTGAAAGTCAACAAACAGCAAAATTAAAATATATCAAAATAAAACCTACATGATACAGATCAGTACATAAGTCTGGTGATACAAGCTATCGTCTCATCCAAGCAATTATATCTGATGAGAAGTGTTAGTAGCTAATTTTAATAAACTAAACTAAACGAGACACAAGATTGGAGCAACAAGACTCACTCTCATTCAGTGTTTTTATACACTGTCTCGGTGGAACAGCTTCATGAAACTACAGCTTCTCAAGAGGTCTAAATATAAGCACATGAAACAAAAAGATAAAAATTCATAAGTAATAATTATAGTTAATATGTTTCCACGTATATGCACAGTTTTGTGGTAATTTTATCTTGTGAGATCTTGTAGCATAAGATTCTACTGTAAGTTTAGCAAGTTGCCATAATGTAGAATATTCCAGGCATAACAACATCTCCAGGGATTTTAGCCGAGCTTATCTTAACTTTTACATTTACTTCCCAGCTGTTACTGTTGGAGAAAAAGTTTGCAGATTTGGCATCGGTTCAGAATTCAGTATTTGTGTGAATTTGGCAGCGGCACAGAGTGCAGCTCTCCTAACAGCTCTTTTACAATTTCACTCATTATAAGTTGGCATAAAACTGTGTAACACAACAACTCTTGGCTTAATGGGCAGCTGTCCTTTTCTAATAAACATCGACTCTGCAAGACTTTGAGTAACTGAAATGTGACTCATAACACGAGCTCAGCTGGTACTTTGAAGTTTTCGTAGTATAATGTCACTGCCAAGATAATAAACATTCCTCTGTCTGTAGAGTGATGTGCCCATCGACCTGCTGGATGTGGATAAGAATTCTGCTGTGGTCAGTTTCAGTGAGTGTGACTCGGAGGTGAGTTATTACTTCACACATTTCATAAAATATACACGTTTTTCCAAATACATGACGTGTGCTTTCTACCAGCAGCACAACGGGAACTTTCTCCTGGCTACTTACAGATGTCAAGCCAACACTACTAGACTCGAACTAAAGGTAATTTGGGTTAAATATATATATACTTAACTCGTATCTTTCACACCACTCTTTACCCTTTGTATTAGGGATGCGCCGAAATGAAAATCTGTGGCCGAAACCGCATAAAAATTAAATGCTTGGCCGAATACCGGAACCAAATATCAAATGCCAGGCCCGTAGCCAGGGGGGTCGAGACTGGGGTCACCTTTTTCCAAAAAATATTTTTTTTAAAATAGTGCTGAGTGCTGTAAATGCGATATACTGTAAACCATTTCTAAAATGCTAATAAAGATTTGTTTCATATTTAATAAATTCCAGTTCTTATAAGCAAATAACTTTGCATCACATGCCATAGAGCATGTACTTATAGTACAATCACTGGGTCGCAAAGGCACCCGTATAAAAAGGTCACTTTTGGCTTAAAAACGACCCACCCCTTGGAAGTCTGGCTACGGGCCTGAATGCAGTTGTTAAGTTTTTCACAATTTTTTTTAATATTGTATAAATAACCTAGAAAACATGTTTTTAAAAGAAAGTAAATCTTTAGTTAATATTCTTTAAATAAACAGAAGCCTCAAGTAAATAAGTGTGCGCTTGTAACCTCATACTTATACAGCCTGGACACAACAGATAATAACGTTACTTCAGCTTCAAAATAAAAAGAAGCAAACTATGACATCTGAGCCATCTTAAAATGGTTTTATATTGATTAAAACATTAACAACTGTGCCTGTATATCAAGCCACAACAAAACAAAATGCAAACTGCAATTCTTTTCTCGCCCTCAGACACTTTAAAATATTTCCACACTGCCGACATTTTAGACAAAGTTTGATTGATTGCGTCATTTCGTCACATGTCACTTATTCGGCCTGACTTTTAACTCACGAATGTGGCTTTTTTTTGCAATATTCGGTGCGTCCCTACTTTGTATTTTGGTCATTTTTGCTTGGCACACAGACACTATTTGTTCGTTGTTGGCCAGTTCTCCGCAAAACCCGCTTACTAATCTGACACTGTCCTATTACAATACGTTTTCATTCAAACATGTTTTACCTTTCCATTAGGTGCGGTCAATCGAAGGGCAGTATGGCACTCTGCAGGCCTACATTACCCCGAGACTGCAGCCCAAGACGTGCCAAGTCCGACAATATCAAATCAAACCTCTGTCCCTTCACCAGAGGATCCACACCATCGACCAGGACAGGTTACTACCTATAACTGAATAATAACTGCTCTCTTCCATGAAATATAAGTATGTCCGATCAGAATATATTCAAATACGTGTGGTTTTTTCTTTCTGTTTATTTTGTCGACAGGCCCGTGAACCGTCTGAGTCTCGCGGGACAGTTCAGTTTCGCAGAGATCCATTCGTGGGTTGTGTTTTGTTTGCCGGAGGTTCCGGAGAAAACCCCAGCGGGAGACGCCATCACCTTCTACTTCCACAACACTTTCCTCGGAACTCAACTCGAGGCAACCTACTGGTGAATTCAGCATCTACAAAAATGCCAGAAGCTTTTTGAAGCTTTTACAAACATGCCAGAAGCTTTTAGAAGTTAGAATCATTTGTCCGTACGGTTTACAAATATACTGTTGTTAGACCTAGGGCTAGATGTGAGTAATATAACAAAACGGCTTTACTTAGGGAAGTTTGTCATAGGAAAACTATACAAACTTTTATTTTACAGTCCACTCACATACTTAAATATAATAATTACAAACATAACCTGATTGTTCTTATCAATTTTCAAGATTTTTTCAAGGTTTTTGTCAGAATCTTTCAATCCTAGTTAGAACTACTTAAAAATCCTGAAATAACATCAAATTTGACATGTTTGGATATACTGTGTGATGCATTAATTTTTTTATTTAACCTTAATTTGCTCTTTTAATTTTAGCAAAGGAGAGGGACACTTCAAGTCGGACAACATCTCTACTATTTCCATACTCAGTGACGTGCTCTCTAAAGAAGCAACTAAAAGAAAAATTAATCTAAATATATCATATGGTAAGTTGCAATGACATGTCTGATCTTAATACACATTTATTTATATTTATATTTAGGGGTTATAAATACTTTTTTTCTTTTTAGAGATAAACGATGAATCAGTAAGTCACACTCTACGGATGATCCACCCAAAGTTGGAATATCAGTTACTGCTGGCAAGGAAAGTCCAGCTTATTGACGCGCTTAAAGTAAGATTTTAGTTTAGCAGCTTTGTGCATATATCTGTTTATGCCACTTGTTTTTCCATCTGTGGTTTGTAGGAGCTCCAGGTTCATGAGGGAAATGCCGACTTTCTCATCCCAGAGTATCGCAGCATTTTGGATGAGTCTGCAAATCTCTTGGAGGAGTATAAAAAACAGCCTGCACACCTTGAGAGGCTTTATGGTTGGGCTGCAGATTGTGCATTTTATATTTTATTTGGCTGCTGATTGTCCAAAATTAAAATGAGAATTTGTTTTCTAGGTATGATCACGGACCTCTTCATCGACAAATTCAAGTTTAAAGGACAGAATGTGAAAACCAAGGTCTCCTCATTGTTGGAGATACTTGATAATTATGATTTGAATTCTCTGTTGGACTTTTTTAATGAAGTTTAAGATAAAAAGAATATAATTTCTACAGAGTGTACCTCTGTTTAATGTCAAGTTTTGTTATATTTATTTATCTAATTGTTATTATCTAATGGTTGTATATAATATTTATTTGATTAGCAAAGCTGATTGGACTTTTAAAGCCAAACAAGAATGATTGTAGTTGCTTGTTTTGTAAGTAACTAAGGTTGTATGTTATTTCTACTTCAATTATTTTAAGATTAATTGTGATATGTGCTTTTTGTATATTTATACAATAGTATATTGGAAATCAATTATAATTTAACATTATCTAATTATTATTATCAGAATGAATGTAGTATATAGTGCACTAAATACGATATTACAGAAATAAAAATGCATTTTATGCATAAGAAAGATTTCTATTTCTTTTTAGCTCTAGAAACAGGAAAACTCATATAAAACTGTTATTTAAACTTTAGAATTCACGGGCATATAAAGGGAGTTAAGCTTACAGTTGCTCATGCTTATTGCTGTATTTGGTATATTATTATTATTATTGTTATTATGAATCCGTGGTGTCAAATATGTAGTTTGAAAACAAACCGGTTTAAAATTTGCAATCAGATAAATATTGTCCGTGCGGGGCCACCGTCCGTACGCTGCGTCAGTGCCAGCGCGGGCTGTGATTGGCTGTTTCAATCCTCGCGCGCTACTTGAACTGAGAGAAAGCGTCTCCCGTGCGTCTCCAGAGCGGCTCCAGTGCGTGTTCCTGCGGATGACTGATGCTGGCTGCCCTGTCTGCAGGTTTGGAAACAGCTCTTTATTCTCCCAGTATGGAGACTTTCCACTGATCGGCCACTAAATGCTGAACTGTGTGCCTTTTTTCTCTTTTCGTCTCTGCTTTAACGCAGGAGTTCCTGGAGTCGTTGCCATCTCAACTGCTTAGTTTTGATTGGGCGATTCTTAAAGTTTTCAGGACACGGTAGCACATTTGTCCTACGCTCAGTCTCAGCCTTTGTGAACAAGCTAAAATAGACTTTTGAACTCCGTGTGCACACTACAATTTAAGCTTAGCAGGAATCGCCTAAACGCCTGCCACAATGTCTGGAGCTAACCGAGGACAGGGAAGCGCGGCCGCTGAATTTCACAACCAAGAAAACGAGATGCTCTCACGGCTGAGGAGCAAAGCTGCTCCTGCAGAGGACCAGGAGAACATCCCACCCAAACCTGCCAACAGAACCGTCCTGGGAGCCCTCCAGAACAACCAGAGGACAAAGGCGAACAACCAGCGCGGCATAAAACCGGTTTGTTTGGGCTACAGTGCTGCTCTCCTAGTCCGAGATGCTACGTGCTAAACGTGCTTTCATTGTACTTTTTGGAGGCAAACTCTTCATCTATATCTAAAGCTAAACGACAAGCTTTATTTTTAAAAATATATGAGCTTGACTATTCATAAATTGAACATTTAAGATTTCGTTTCCTCTTAGTTATTCTCACATAAGCATTAGGCTAGTCCGCCATTTTTTTGAACCAAGCACCCCACTTGGCATCTGTTATCATTTAAATTGATGACCATAGACTATAGCTTCTATCTATGTAATGTTTAGAGTGAAATTTATACTGAACCTTAAGCTTATTTATATTTTTTTTACCCCCTAATTCTAGGAGTCTTGTAAAAATGACGACTTCAGCAAAAGCTGCTTTGAGAGGCCCTCAAAACAACAGCCTGCTTTCCAGATCCATGTGGATGAACCTGACAGTGCCTGCAGTAAGAAGCCGCTGCCAGCAGCCGAGGACTCCCCTCTAGTAATCAATGATTCAGTGACACAACTCCGGCGACCCCTGGCCACCATTGACTTTCCATCTGCAATGGATGTCAGCCTGCTTGGTAAACTCCTAGTTAAAATTTGCATGTAAATGATTTGCAGCGTGCCTCCTGGTAACATCTTGTATTGTCTTTGATCAGACTCTCCCATGGACATGTCTGTAATTGAGGGTGAGGAGAAGACTGCGAATGCAAATGAAGTCCCAGAGTATGCTGCTGAAATCCACACTTATCTGAGGGAAATGGAGGCGAGTGTGAAGCAAACTTGTAGTCTCCTAGCCCCACTTTACATGATACTAAATTATGCTTTTTTTATGTAGGTAAAAACCAGACCAAAAGCCGGCTACATGAAGAAGCAGCCGGATATCACCAACAGCATGAGGTCCATCTTGGTAGACTGGCTTGTTGAGGTTGGAGAAGAGTACAAACTTCAGAATGAAACGCTATACCTTGCTGTAAATTACATCGACCGCTTCCTGTCGTCAATGTCTGTACTGAGGGGAAAGCTTCAGCTTGTTGGAACTGCTGCCATGTTGCTGGCTTCGTAAGTGTCCGATGTGTTATTTTGTTACACATAACTCCATACCTAAACTTTTTATTTTATTTTTTTTAGAAAATTTGAAGAAATCTACCCTCCAGAGGTGGCAGAGTTTGTCTACATCACAGATGACACCTACACCAAGAAGCAGGTGTTGAGAATGGAACATCTGGTGCTGAAGGTGCTTTCGTTTGACCTGGCTGCTCCCACTGTTAACCAGTTCCTCACCCAATATATTCTCAACCACTCGGTCAGCAAACAAGTGGAGAGTTTGGCAATGGTGAGTAATTATTTGGTAAATGTATGACCAAACTGTCCCCTAATTTTTGCGTAACTTTTTTTTTTTTTTTTCCACACAGTACCTCAGTGAACTCAGTCTAATAGATTCTGAACCATGTCTGAAGTATCTACCATCTCAAACTGCTGCTGCGGCTTACATTCTGGCTAACCACACAGTGACAAAAGGCTCCTGGGTATGTTCGATTTGATTAAACGACTGCCTAGGAATTAAAATGGTAAACTAACTTTTTTTTTTTGCCATTAGCCAAAGTCATTAACAGAAATGAGTGGCTACAGCCTAGAAGATTTGATGCCATGTGTTGAGGATCTCCACAAAATCTACCTCAATGCTCACCAGCACGCGCAGCAATCCATACGGGAAAAGTACAAGAGTCAGAAGTAAGCATTAAACGACATCCATAAGTCTCTTAAAAATGATAAAAGTACTAATTTCTCTTTATGTCCAGGTACCATGAAGTCTCCCTCATCGACGCTCCAGCGGAGTTGCTTCTGAAGTGATTCAACCCCCGCCCCTTTTTCAGTATTTTTTTTTAATGACTGCCATGTTTTTGAAGAACATGACCTGCTCTTTTTGGAGTCAGGCATAATGTTTGAGAGTTTTTAAATATTTTTATATATTGATACAAAAACCTGAGTCTTAGGTGTTAATCACGCTGTTTTACTGGTATTGGATGACTGGGTGTCTGCCAGCTTTCTTTGCTGCAGCTAAACCAATGGACTTGAGACATTCTCTTCCTGAATGGAGGAGTTTCAAGCAGTTGTTGCACATTAAAACTTTTGGCATTTCATTCAAATTGCTACAGGGAATGTAATTAAACTTTACTGTCTGTCCAAGTAACCTGTCTCATCCCGTTCATGTCTTCCCTAGACACTACTGCACTGTAAAAATGGCTCTTGTAAATAAATTTCATTTAATAAGACTGACCTGTATTGTCTGCATCGGGCTGTAGGGGGCAGCAGAGGATAGGAAACTACTTCAGGTTCAGATGGGCTGAAGTCAGTTTTTGGATTCTTATGGGGAAAGGGTTAATGTAAAATGTGAGTTTATTTATAAATCTAATGATGCAAACTAAAGACTTTGGGGAGGTGCCAAATAAGTTGCCAGATTTTTATTTTTTTCACCTTGAACGTAGGAAACCAATGGAGTTAGAGGCATCTCCTGCTCCTCCTCTTATAAGCCAGGAGGCAGGCTTTGTGTGGAGAGGGGGTGCACAACAGCTGCAGACCTCTCCTCTGCAACATGGACCGATTCCTCAGCAGATTCACACCTTCAACAGGTTTTCCGGCTCGTTCTCAAATAACTCACGGATATTACTATGGAAACAAATGGGAATTCATCTGCACAGTCATTTACTGGGATACTTGTTCAAACCATGGCTCTGGTTCTTGCGACACAGCATCTGCCAAGTCTGTGAACAGTGCTGAGATGAGGAATTGCGTTTGAACTGGGGAATATAGGGACAGTGGCTTTCTGCCTTATGACCCATGCCTGCCCCCAGGAAATTTCTTGTGGCATCCACCACTCTGCCCCTGGCTCTGGGCTGGGGCTGGAACATTAGCCTGTATTTGGGCATGCTCTTTGGACTGTTGACCCTGATGATTTTGCTTCTCTGGATGCTCATGAAACAGCTAAGGAACTCCGTGTCAAAGTCTATGCTGCAGCCAGTGCGCTCCTTCAGACAGCCCTGCTTGGAGCACAGATTTCAGCATGTGTTGTGAGAAATGGGACTATCTGATGGCCCAAGCACTGCCAGGACTTACATAGAGTCATGTAAGATAGTTGTTTTTGGACGGACATCTGTTTGTATGCCATTGCAACATAATAAAATATGTTTGTTCTTATTTACATTACAGATATCTGATCTTTTTCCAATCAATTTCAGAGTTAAACCATCGCAATGATGAGAAAACTGTTACTAGTGCTTTTATAAAGCTTTATTTCTCTGCACAGTGGTGAAGGAAAACATGTTTAATTGCCTGGTAAGAGCAGAAGCCAGGATTAAAATCTGCATCTTGATTCATGCTGATTAAAGCAGTGCATTCATTGTGGCAATTTGTGCCTGTCTCATCTCACTGCTCAATTGGCTGAAGCAACAGTGAGCATATGCCACCAATCATAAAAGGAGTTATGTCCCACTTGGGTTTCCATTTCAAGTGTTGGTATCAAAGGGCAAACAAACAAGACCGACATCACTAATCTGCTGCTTGGTATTGTTAAGAGAGGCTGAAGAATTAATTTCCTGTTTATTTCAATCCATTATTATAATTGACTTTTTTTTTTTTTCTCCCACAGACATTGAGCTTAGAAGTGGCATGCTATACCTTTGACTGAATGATGTTAGAAGAATCAATATCCTCTTAGCCCTTTGGGAAGAATGTTAATTAGAGCTCAGCAGCCTCACATACAGCCTCACAACAACAGAATCTGCTAGGCCCAGACTGCTCTCATGTGATGCCCCAGTATTGTTAACATTACTCAATGGTTGTAAACACAGCCATGTGCCCAGTGGGGATGGAGCCAATAGCCATAATGAAAGCAAATTACCATGCAGGATTGTTTGGTTTCACCTATTCTGTGTGGCTATTTTGCATATCAGATTAGTATTAGGTCTTAAAAATATATATTAAAAAAGTAACATTAGCTTAAAAGTAAACATCATGCCCTTTTCTATTATTAAAGGGCCTGTACCACATTCATTTATTCTTATCAACAATAATAAAAATAAAAATGAGACACCAATAAATTATATAGATATTAATTTCCTGGTAACTAATCGGGTAAACTAATACAAAAGCTGATAGGGTCTGTTTTTTTCTTCCAATCAAGAACATGGTTACTAAGATTTATGAGGAACAACTTCCTGACGCTACCTCGGACACTTGATTCTCTGTTCTGATGCATTTTTAATGGTTACCAAAACAAACAGTAAGCAGAGTTTGCAGAATTACTGCATGGCACTGTTCCCGGACAGTTGTTTCTGGGACGTGGTGCAATAATATGGCAGGCAGAAAGGACTGAGAGGCTAGAGAGAGGCTAAAGGTTCAGTCTAAAACACGTTCCTGACCATAGAAGTATAATAAGTTCTTATTATAGGCCAATGTTCCTAAGTCATGGTCTGAGGTACAGGCGTTTTAACACCTAGAAATATACGAGAGAGCTGTCATCACATCCCTATAATCATACAGCCTTTTGTCGTAGAGCTCAAATTGTCTGTCATCCTGCATTCTTCTCTTTGTAATAAAAAAAAAATGAAAGTACTGAAGGCCTACCAATACACAACACTAAGCAAATAAATAAAATGATTGATAAATAGGTCCATAATGATGACTGAAAAGAGCAGAGTCAGAATAGGACTTCTCTGCTGAGAAATAATGGAAAAATCTGCAATAGAAATAGACCGATAGCCCTAACAATGTCCTGGTGATCCATCCATTACAAACCAGTGCTGGTACAGTTGTAATAATCAATACTATTTACAGATCAGGCTCCATTAAATCAGGCATAGACTATTCTGAGCCGGCAAGTTCCTCAAATCCAACTGTTTCCTCTTCTGAGAATAGAATACAAAGCAATAAATCAGAATTATCCATAAAAATCTAATTTAATCTAATTTAATGTTTCATGGAACAGTATGCAGACTGACTCACCTGAACCAGTCAGAATGATGCAGACAGCTCACGTAATTGATGATAACAGTACCAGGCTACAGACTTTCTAAAATAACATTGTTTTGAATGGGAAAATATCAAGATAAGCAAAGGCTATGCTGCACTGCAAATTTCTCTGATCTGGCCAAGATTTTAAAACTTATATAAGATTATTCATCTGATGTTCAGATTTATAGTTCTATTTTTATTATTATTATTATTAAACGGCTTAATTCTAGGCTAGAGGTATTTTATGTTAAGATAAATTGTCAAGTAAAATTTCACTACTTTTAAGTCATTGTCTTATAGATTTAAGTGTTTATATCTTGTTGTGGTAGTTTTATTCAGTCATTTTGCAGTCATTACAATACTTATAATGCCTAACCCTGTATCTTAAATTTTAGCCAAGCTTTTGTGCAGTGAAATGTGTAAGAAATTAACATTCTGGACTGTGTCAAGAATACAGTCTATGGTCTGGGGTAATAATTAGGGTGACAAGATGTTCTTAAAAAAAAAAAAAAAAAACTGGGACTTGGTTGGTGATAATAAAACTATGAAACAAGTGCATAATTAAGGAAAATTATTATGCACTTGGCTCTAATTTGAGTCAGTATAGTCACATTTTCTTTGTGTTTTGGTCATTTTTGAGCAGCTTTTCTGTAAACAACAGGCAATTTGAGCCTCTCTTTACTGTTGGCAGGGATCAGAATGGTCAAAAATAGGGACACCTGGGACATTTCTTCTATAAAACTGTGACAAATCACTGGTTTTGGATAAATCTGCTGGGACAGTGGAGACAGGGCTCAAAACTGGGACTATGGTGGTCACCCTATAAAATGAGGTAAGTGCTAAACTTGACATAGATTGCAATATTGCGAATAGGACTTTTTTACATACAACTTTTATTAAGCACTTTATCAGCTTAATGTATATTTGTCTCGTGTATGCATCAATTAACGCATAAAACTGAAATCTGCGTCTTTTTTGCTCAGTGTTAGCGTGAATTTGCGGATATTTTGCTAATCTGGGCTAATTAGCCAAACATGCTAATATGTGTGTCCCCTGTCCCAGCAGATTTATCCAAAACCACTGATTTGTCCCAGTTTTATTCAAGAAATGTCCCAGGAGTCCCTATTTTGGACCAGTTTAATCTAAACCAGGACTAAACCAGGTCTAAACCAGGACTAAACCTGGTCTAAATCAGGTCTAAACTAAAACTAAATCAGGACTTTTTCAGGTCTAAACTAGGAGTAAACCAGAGCTGAAGTAGAACTATATCAGGTCTAAACCAGGTCTAAACCAGGTTTAAACTAAGGCTAAACCAGGACTATATCAGGTCTATTTAAGGTCTAAACCAGGTCTAAACTAGGACTAAACCAAGACTATATCAGGTCTATTTCAGGTCTAAACTAGGACTAAACTTGGGCTAAACCAGGACTATTTCAGATCTAAACCAGTTTTGAACTAGGACTAAACCAGGACTATATCAGGTCTATTTAAGGTCTAAACCAGGTCTAAACTAGGACTAAACCAGGACTATATAAGGTCTATTTCAGGTCTAAACTAGGACTAAACTTGGGCTAAACCAGGACTATTTCAGATCTAAACCAGTTTTGAACTAGGACTAAACCAGGACTATATCAGGTCTAAACCAGGTGTAAACTAGGACTAAACCAGGACTATATGAGGTCTATTTCAGGTCTAAACCAGGACTAAACTTGGGCTAAGCCAGGGCTAAACTAGGACTAAACCAGGACTATATCAGGTCTATTTCAGATCTAAACCAGGACTAAACTTGGGCTAAAATAGGACTATTTCAGTTCAAACCAGGTCTAAACTAGGACTAAACCAGGACTATATCAGGTCTATTTCAGGTCTAAACAGGACTAAACTTGGGCTAAACCAGCACTAAACTAGAACTAAACCAGGACTATATCAGGTCTATTTCAGATCTAAACTAGGGCTAAACCAGGTCTATTTCAGGTCTAAACTAGGACTAAACTTGGGCTAAAATAGGACTGGTTCAGTTCAGTTTAAAAAATCTCGTCACCAAAGGCAAAACAAATGACAATCTATCTCCTCTTTACTGTTGGCAGGGATCAGATTAGTCAAAAATTGTGGCAGTCCTGGTTTAGACCTGATGTAGTCCTTGTTTAGTCTTAGTTTAGTCCTGGTTTGGATCAAATTGGTCAAAAATAGGGACACCTGGGACATTTCTTGCATAAAACTGGGAGAAATCACTGGTTTTGGGTAAATCTGCGGGGACAGGGAACACTGGGCTCAAAATTGGGACTGTCCCGGGTAAAATAGGGACGTCTTGTGATAACAGACATGCACATAATTACAGACTGATAAACTGATTGCCTGCAGTGCCATTATTGCAGGCTATCTGAGGCTGCTCCCGGTCAATATCCCACAGAATGTTATTTGGAATGATAAAGAAGTACAGGACGTTTTCTCATGCATAATTCATCCGAAATGAAACCTTTATTACAAAGGAACTATTTTTCTTTCACAGAACCCAAGTTACCAGATTGCATTGTCTGATAAAATGTGATTTCATGGATACCCTGCGGAGGTCCGGCTCATATTCACTGCCCCCCTGACCCATAATGCATGCGATAAGCACTGCTCTAGATTCTGAGGAGCAAGGCAAACAGGTGAGTGGTGTCTGGTGAGTACTATGGAGTAATGATGGGCCTGTTGTCTGTCAGTCAGGCCATAGCAAACAGAGCTGTCCACATTTTTATATACTCAATTGTCCCACAGCTCATGAATTAAAAGCGCCCAGATTCAGTTTGGAAATTACCGATGCTGACTGAACAAACCGCAGGCAGTCAGCGCTTTTTCTTCATCCTTGGGGTAACTTTGATAGACATTTTACAGCAAACCACTGACAGCACATATGGAAAAACAGCAGTGCAAACCAGAGTCATGGCCATATGCTTGATTGATGAGAGATAAACTGGAGTATCTGTTTATTTATTCATTTGCACATATATAACAAAACAATAAAAAAACACACTAGATAAAAAAAAAAGTAGGTGCCGGAAGAGAGAAAAAACCCAGAAGAGCTTAAATTAACGCCTCCACATTATGAATACATCAAAAATTGAACATCATAGCTGCGCATTAATAAAAATAATAATAATTACATGCCTTAAATGAAATTAATTTGATTCAAACATGGATTAAAACACAATAAAACATCCACAATTGAACGATTATCAAACATTATCATGAAACATTTCCTCAAACTCTTTTTAAACAGCGTTTCTGATGCCGTCACGAACCAGATGTGAAAACTGGCTCCACAATTTACAGCCTCTGTATCGAAAGCAAAACTGAGCTCTTGATGTGACACACTTTGGAACGTGAAAATTATAATCTATCTAAACTAACTTGATCAACAAGGAAACATTTGAATAAGTTCTGCTTTAGTGCTTTTAGTACAATTTGGGAAATATATCTAATTGCAATTTCTCTGACAAACATGGCGGAAGATATCAGATTTGTGATTTATAAAGTTCCAATTTTAAACATGTTGAGAAGAATTGACTGAAATATGAAGTAACAAACTAAATAATAATAATAATAATAATAATAATAATACATTTTATTTATTAGGCGCCTTTCTGGACACACAAACAAATTAAGTATGATTAAAACATACATTTAAAAGCCACAGATAAAGTGGGACAATATTTCATTGATTGATTATATTTAGTATTGTATTTAGTGTTGTGTTTTATTAGTATTTAATAATAAAACTAATAGTAGAATCGTGTAGTTTAAAACAATTTGCTTATTGGATCTATTCAAACTAGGGCTGCAACTAACGATTATTTTCATAATCGATTAATCTGGCGATTATTTTTCAACTAATCGATTATTAATCGGATAAAAAGAAGGAAAGTGCTCCAAAACTGTGCTAAAAGTAAGTTAGCCGTGCGTCCTGGGTTTACGCACAGAAGCTGTGCTCGCTCTGCCAACCCCTCTCTCTATTACGCACGCGGTCAGATCAACAAAGCTTTGACCAATCACGGTGTTCGTGGGCTTGTACCACACACTCTGTGATGGACAGGAGCACCAGCGAATCACAGCGCGGAGAAGCGACTTCGGTTTAACTTGTATAGTGTCAAACAATACGTTGTGATTAAAACGTTCCTATTAACTTGTACCAGTAATGCAACCCAACTACTTTTCATGTCAAAAAAAGGTTGCCAATATGTTTGTGAAATCTCACCAGAGTCCTACTGATTTTAAAGGGGAGACGCCATTTCTCAAGTGTCCTCTTTTTTCCCCGTGTTAACCTTTCCTGTTCTCGCCCCCTAACCGTGGTTGGGGAGCACAGGGGAGATCGTCTTCTCCAGGGCCGGGGATTGCTTCCCTCCGGGGTTAACTCCCTTGAGGACCTCGTGCGTTTGCGGTGTATGAAAATGTAAATAAAAGGAGGCAGTTTCGCTGCAGAGTGGGGCTTTATTAGCTCACTACACTGTAGGAGTAGCACCTTTTACCCTCTACGTGCCCGATCGCCGTCTCTGTCTTTCCCTGAGAGCACACGGGACACACACACGGAGCGAGACCCGGCTCCACTGCTCCGCACAGACATACATCCAGCACACAATCACTCACCCTCTCTCTCTCTCCTGCACTGAGCTATAGACACAATATAGACACATCTCACAACACCCGATTCTCCCGCTTGGACTTTGTCACGTGAACTAGTCAACTAATCGATTACTAAATTAGTTGCCAACTATTTTAATAGTCGATTTTAATCGATTTAATCGATTAGTTGTTGCAGCCCTAATTCAAACTGCAATTTTGAATCGCAAATAAAAGCAAAAGACATACAACAGCAGTAGTGTTAAAAGCCTGATCATTTTATTATTTTGTTGTAATTTATTTCATAACTTTTAATGCAGAATAATGTGCTGCAGTGAAGAAGATAAATAAGACAGTCTAACAAAACAGAATAACTGAATTTAAAAGGGACGCTTGTCTTCATAGAAATGTTATTGCTTTGCCTGGATTGTTACACAGTATGATATAAAATTTATCTGTAAGAGATCAGATCAGATCTGATATAGTTTAAAAAAAAAGGTTTGTAATTGAATAAATGCTGGATATGATATTTATTTAGTGCCATGCTGTGGAACATTTCAAAGCAATAATACCTCCACTGAGACCCCCCAACAGGAAAGTTATAATAATAATAATAATATAGTAATAATAATATGCATGACTAACATCTAAATTAAACCTCTACTTGACATTTTGTTTTGATTATGAAAAGCACGATCCATAAGGTACTTAATGGTCTCCCTGATCAGATCTGCGGGTCATTAGGAGCTTGCACTTGTTTATATCCATTAAAGGAAATTGGTCCGGTGACGTCTTCCTGGAAGGAATGAAACTGGGAGCGCCTGTAACCGGATAACCTGGGTGCTTGTGCTCACCACTCTCTCATCTCCTCACAAGTGCTCGGCTTAATTAAAGTTTCCGAGGAAGATACCGGTGATGATGATGATGATGATACAAGAGGCCTGCGTGGCGATGTGCTCCGGTGATACCCCCTCATGTACAGTGCTAGACCACGGCTCCTGGGCTTAATGTAAGTTTAATCTGCAAAAGTGACAGGTCTTTAATTATTAAGTGAGCCGTAGTATCGCTGGGGATGTCCGTCTTGTAAACATATTGGTTTACACAGGATAACGTCGTGAGATGCTGCAGAATCCTATAGGAGAGACAGTATATACATTCAGTCAGTAACAAAAACATACAATTCCCCATTTGTCCTTGAATTGCTCATTGTGATATGCTCAGGTCTACACGGTCTTTTGGAAAACTGACAAAAAATATGTTCAACTTTTTGTTTCCAACTGCAGTCTTCCCGGACACACGGACACTGGACACAAAATTCATGGTTTTAAAATAAATAGTGATAAACTTTGGCCAACTTTTTAGGGGGTACGATGGCAAAACAAACCATTACATCCTAGGACAGCTGTTGACTTTCCAACCTAGTTATTTTGCCCCCCAACTGAGTATCCCAGCACAGCCAATGCCCCCGTAAGACAAACTAAAATAATAGTCGAAAAAACAAGCTGAAATTGCCACTTATAACTGTAATAACTGTAGTGTGGCCACTCATGATACTAAAAAACGACACAAAAAACGATACTAAACACTCAATTTCGATAATAAGGAATAATTCGAGGGCGACATTAAAACAGAAATGTGTCTCTGTGTACGGAGTCGAGATATGGAACCTGACAAATTATGATTTTAATAGTTGCACGAATGTTTCTAAAGTTTAAAAAATGTATAAAGATAAAATAATGACTGAGGAAAGTGTTTAAAGTTAATGAAATGTAAACCGCAAGAAAGGTAATGTAATATATCTACATATGGCTCACTTGGCCTGGTTTTTTGGCGTGGGGATTGATTATTAAAGAAATGTTTAATTTTTTGAGGTGACAAAGTAGCAGGGTTTATAAGATTTAATTTCTTCCTCTTCCTTTTGTTCACGCAGCAAAGACAAGACAAGTAATGACTGGGATATGTATTTATGCTAAGATTTTTGTTGTTTAAGCTGAGATTTTTGTTGTTGTTATTCTCTTTAAATTGATGCACGAGCAATAAATTCATAAATAAAGGAACTCAGTACCAATTCTGATACCACAATGATAATAAAACACTTTATTTTGGACACGCAGTCTGATTTTCAGCATTAAAAAGAGGACTTTATTTTATTTTACCATGTAGTGTTTTATCTATGCAATCCCGCAGTCATTCAGGTATATTCCATAGCTATTACTAAATATTTTGCAGATATTTTTTTTGTTTAATTTTTTGGGTGAAGTGGTGAAAATGCCACTTAACTTATGCTCCATATTAACCACAGGTACTATCCTACCAAACCAAGTAATAATTAGAAAACATGAACCTGTCATATGCACTTTAAAGCCTTGTCTGTCACAATGACGCAGCCTTAAGTGTCTACAAACCAGTGCATTTGAGGCCGTTCCAAAGTTTGAAATAGAAAAAGATTTGTTGCAAGGAAACGTGAACAGTTCTTGTTTTTTGCTCTTTGATACTTCCGGTTGCTCGTTATTTTGAGCAAACGTCCACTGTTACGTGACTGAGACATTGAGAAAAACACTGACACGTCTTTAAAGAAAAGGAGCTGACAGTTCGCCTAAGAGCTTTTGTTGCCCTGACGTCTGCAACAAATTACTGGAGATCTTTTAGATTTTTGGGGTGAATGTTTTCTGTGCTACTATATTGAACTCTTTACACAGAAGAAGTTGTTTAGAAAGAACCAATTTGCCGTGTTACAATTGAACATTACACCAATTCCCAGACCTCCCACTGGCACTGATAGCAAAAATAGACAAACTTTAGTAATAGATTCTGATTTTTTTCCCTTTTCATATTCAATATATAAATAGTTTTCACAAATTGCATGTTCTATTGGTGGTACATAAGCTCTTCAGTATGTGGGTTTACGGGATTTTGAGTTAATTTATCCACTTTGTTGTTCTCCTTTGGATCATATTTGATTTTAAACTATAGTGGGAATGTTGTAGTCCTCTTTTAGACCTGGTGGAGCCCTGTATCAACCAAATTTGGTGGTATTTGATGTAAAAAAGAAAAAAAAGACAGAGAGAGCCATTGAAATAAACAATACAGACTTGTAAACGTTGCCTTTTACACAGAAATGATTGAAATTCCCTCCAAAGTCTTGACTCCTGTTCCAAACCGCATGCTTTTCCTGACAAATGATTGGCTCTAGACCCTGACCAATAATCTTTTTCACATAGTTTAGTAATCCACCTCGCCGTTTGTTAATATCATGAATGATTTAAAAACGATGGATTTACGACTGCTGGAAACGATCTGGTGGAAAAGGCATTAAGTGTCTGAAGTTGAGAAGCGTTTAAACCCTTATCTTTTCCGCAGGTGCGACAAAGCGTGGCCGAGCGCGTCAGTCTGTGACCGACGCCGATTGTAAGGTGACACTGTGCTCTCTCTACGGGGAAGTCCGTCTCTCCACCGGCCCCCAGACACACCCCAGCCTCCACAAAAGCCACGGAGAGCCACACAAGCCCAGAGTTAGACAGAGCATCCCAGGAGAGGCGAGCGCAGTCACACTTCTGTCGGTGAGTAATTAACTGTGTGTATATAAAGGGAATTGGCCACTTTGAACACGTCTCATCATCATATCGTGTGTTTTTTTTATCTTCGCAGGCATTTGTTTGGAAGAAAATGGTGAGTTATTTGAGAAAATTGTGAGTGTAGCTTTGTTTCACCTATTGGAGCGCCCGCTTGGTGCGTGTGATCCGACACGGGGAAATCCACTTAGCCCAGTTCCAGGCAACGATCAGGTCAGGGTCTGGTGGTCTGGCTGTCACTAAATTGAGGTCCAAGGATTTGCTTTCCAGCCTCAGGTGATCAGAATCAGAAATCAGAAATCAGAATCAGAAAGGTTTTATTGCCGTTCGAGTGAACAGGTCGACAACATTAGGAAATTGCTGCGGTACTTGCAAAACGTAGACAAAAACGAAACATGCAATGAATAAAATAAAGTAGAAAAGTATAAACTATAATGTGACACAAAAATGTACAAATTGACAAGAATATAACAGTGCAGGTAATGATCAGAGCAAAACAGACAGGTGGAAAAAACAGAGCAGAGGGTGGGAACAGTGTTTTTGTTCATGAGTCCAGCAGCAAAGGGGAACAAACTGTTTTTATGATATGTTCCGTATGGTATGTTTATGGTATGTTTTTATGGTAAAATTATGGTATGTTCTTCATGAGCGTGAAGCGTAGACGTCTGACTGTGCTTCAATACATGACGAATAGTCTTTAGATAAATGTGAAAGAAGTATAATTTGTATTTAACAACCCCAAACATGAAGCTTTTTTCTGTCAGAAATATAAATCAATCAAACTTTATTTATCGAGCGCTTTTCATACAAAAAATGCAACACAAAGCGCTTAAATGAGGGAATTTGGCATTTGAGTTTTGAATTGAGAAGCGTCCTCCAAGACTTGGGATGAATAAGCAAATATTGTTAAAAAGCCAAAGAAAGCATCTTGCAATTATTTTTCTAAAATTGAATGTGCTGCATTAGTAGAAAAACAAAATAAAAATTGTAGATATGAAAATTTGCATTATTTTTAGGTAACTAGATTGACAAGCATAGAAAATGCTGTTTATTAAGGTGCATTAAAACACACTTTGTTTTCATGTACAGCTGTGCTCATAAGTTTACATACCCTGGCAGAATTTATGAGGTCATTTGTGTAGTTTCTGTTCTCATTATGATTTAAAAAGAGGAAACACAGTTAGTCAGATAATAAATGGCTTCACCCAAGCACTAACCATGAGTGAAAGAAAAGCTTTTGTGTTATCATTCATATTCTCTGAAACATGGCCAAGAAATCAATCAAATTCTGTCAGGGTCTGTAAACTTATGAACACAACTGTCTGCCATTTGTGGTTCTGGTAGGTTTTGAACGAGGAGACAGCACATGCAAATGTATACTGGGAGGGAAAATAGACAAAAACGCATGTATATTCATTGTGGATGTTTTTATTACACAGAAAGACAAAGAGAAACATGCATCTTTACTGTGAGCAGGCTCTTGTGTGTCTACAAACCTGAGGGCTGCTTGCTGCTTGTCTCCTTTTGTTCAGTTTAGTTGTTATTCGAAGGGACAAGGCACAGAGACATTAACAAAGACCGAGATGTTCTGCGCCAGATTATAGCTGAACAGCTCATTTCCATCTGTAGTCCCTGGGTACATGGACAAAATTTACAACAGTCTGCACCAATAAAAGCGAAGATTTACTCTCTTACGAACCGAGCGCGCACACAGCATCGCTCGCTTAACGTTTGCTCGCACATCTCATAACGCAGAATACATAATACACACTACAGGAGAATTTGCCCGATTTTGGCGGCGATTTCTT
Organism: Odontamblyopus rebecca; assembly: GCA_030686955.1. NCBI lineage: Eukaryota > Metazoa > Chordata > Actinopteri > Gobiiformes > Gobiidae > Odontamblyopus > Odontamblyopus rebecca. Next base: position 34,908,245 of record CM060663.1, read on the forward strand.
CTTCCTGAGTTCAGGGAGGCGTGACCCGACTTTTTGTCTCCGTGTGCGATTTTGAAGCCGCTGCTCCTCAGGTGTGTGGAGTCAGTGTCAGATCAGAACCACCGAACATCAACAACGCGACGGAAACAGAGACAATAAAACAGAGTCAGGGGCAGAGGAGCGACGGACACAGAGACGCAACAAACAAACTCGGGAAATAGCGAAAATAAAGACTTTATTACTCACCTAATGTAAAGTGGAACATTTAAACTGCAGCATCTGATCAACATTATCCATATAAATTGTCCTCCGCAAATAATGACACAAAAGTCCACAAAACCGCGCGATTAATCCAGTTTGTGGTGTTCTTTAAAAGTAAAAATACAGTGTTTCCTCATGTGCTTGTTTACGCAGACATCGTGCGGTGAAGCTGCAGATTAGTGATACTGACTCTGCTTCCTGTGGACTTTATCGCTAATCTTTTATGCTTTTAAAAATCCTGTATCTGAAGTATTGCTCCACATTTCACAAATAATAATAACACTTGTGTTAATTTTGACTTGTATCTAAACTAGAAGTGCAGAGCCTGATCTCTTGAACACTTCAGAGTCTCAAAGCGACTCGTTTTACTGTTTACAGGAAACGGCTGATGCAATCGCGCTCACAGCTTTATATCCTGTGGTCCGTAGACAGATCCCGCTGCAGTCTTTGCGATCGGAGATTTTTATTCTCATAAGATTCTCCCCGTGTCTGTGGTGTGTTAGCGCATTTTGTCGCACGTTTAAAACTCGTTTAAGACCGAAAAATCCTGTAGTGTGTGTAGTGCCTTCAGTAACATTAACCCAAACACATAATCACTTTGTCTTTAATATTCCACAGTATTAAAAAATATACAATAAAAATCCATCTCCATAAAATTCCACCTACAGAAAGTTACACAGTGTTACTTTAATTATAATATTTCCACCATTTAGTTGTGCTGATGCTGATGTAGTCACCGCTGTCCTGGGGCAGATGGATGCCAGTCAGTGCCAATTTGCAATGTCACTTTCCACAAATATTCTTACTGCTTATAACAAGCTGTGCTAATCCGGCCTGTGCTGCACCACCTGGTGGAGTCCTACCAGTGTGGGAGCAGATATGTTTGTTTGTTTAATGAAGTGTACAATTAGACTGAAAAGGTCAGTGCTTCTACAAGCCGCAGCCACATCTGTGCAGAGCGAACATGACTAATTTTAGACAATAACAAGCTAAAGCATTGTCTCATTTACATACAAGACCAAACATCTGTCCATATATTTAGATGTGCTCTCGTCACATCGTCGTCTCTTTTGTTTTTTGTCAGTGTCTTTGTGCCTGCTGTGAAGGGCTGCGGTGACTCACCCAGGGGACTTCATCAAAATGTTTTCGCTCATTAGAAAAACATTAGTGCCGCGCGTGTAGTATTCTCACTGGCACCAAAAGGAGACGGTGCCACTTCATTTGATATCATTGATTTGATTTGGTCCTCAGACTGTCTGATGAGGAGACGTAGATTTCAGTCTTACTCCGTTTCATGGTAACGGAGGTCTAAATTGAACCCTATTATATTCCTTGTTCGGAAACTGCAGATATGGGAGCCTGTTGTCACCTCATACGGCTACACTTTCATGCCCATGAGGAGTCTAATGAGAAAATACTGCGAGGAGACACTTTTGATACAATAAAAGCAGTAACGACATTTCCTTAAAACGCGGGGGTTTGTGAGAGCCTAGATAATACTAACACCTTTTCGGAGATCGACCATATTAGGACCTTGCGTAATTACACACAGTCCCAAAGCCTGAGTCCAATTAAAGGTGTTAAAATAAGTGTTAGGTGTGCACTCGTTCTAACTTTAGGACAAATGCTAATATTACATTCCACCGTTTACCGCGTAGTTTATTGGGTTATTATTGGCTAACATTTCTTGAAATAGTTAGCTTTTCGATGAGCTCACTTGGCTGGATAATTGGGGGAAACCGATGTAATTTTCTTATGCAGTTTTGTGACAGCCTGTCTTTCTCACAGACAAACGGATCCAAATCCACTTCTTTCTCCTATAAAGCTTTTCATTTCATCATTTGTTTTTTGGTTCTCAGGTAAACACTAAACACTACTTTTTTTATATTTTATGTGTTTAAAAGCCTTATTCTTAGATTTTCTGCAAACGCTCATGTTAAATTCCCGTGCTTTTTGAGGATATTACACTGACCTAGATTCATTTTCTGCAGACTGATCAAACTAATTACTGCTTCAGTAGTACTTAGGGCTGGGTATCGATTCAAACTCCAAGAATCGGTTCAATTCTGATTCTCAAGATTCAGAATTGATTATCACGATTCGATATGATCTGATCTGATCTCGATTCGGGTTAGTGTTATTACCGTATTTTTCGGACTATAAGTCACACTTTTTTCAGGGTTTGGGTTGTGCTGCGACTTATACTCAGGTGTGACCTATATATTACATTTTTCACATTGATAGCCCATAGACCAAATATATTAATAAAAAATGAATAAAATAAATTAATAGGATTTTTTTTTATCGTTATCCGTTTTTTCATTTTGGTTTTAGAGACAAATAATAATAGTAATAATAGTTCTTATTTTTGGTTCTATATTGAAAAACAAACAGACGAATGATACATGGATTGTTCTCTATTCAGTTGTTTTTTTCTATAACTTCTATAACTCGCCTTTCAAGATGAAATGTTGGTTCTTGGTCTCTGATTTTGTCAAATAAATTTCCCCCAAAAATGCGACTTATACATGTTTTTTTTTTCTTCATTATGCATTTTTTGGCTGGTGCAACTTATACTCCGGAAAATACGGTAGAACCACTTTTGAGCTGTTACAGATGGTTCCTGAGGTCGGTTGTATTTCCGCTGTACTTCGCCTCCATTTGGCCTTGGAAATCGCTTTGCTTCTGTCGAGCGCATCTTTGTCTTTATCGTTTCTGAACCCGAAATGGTGCCAGGCGGAGCTTTGAGTGTTTCTGGCGTCTTCAAAGCCGGGACTTGGCTCACGCTGCCACTAATGTCCGACGTATTCAATGATGCGACGAGTGGGGTTAAAGTTCACCGGGGGAATATGTATTCAAAATTAAATCGATCTTTGTATGTACGAATCGATCTTAAGGAATTAATATGCAAATCAATTCAGAATCAACACAGCCCTACTGACCTAAATCCTAACCTTATGTTGATCTTACAGTGAAGGATTTGCTGATTTTTGGAACCCGCATAGCAAAAGGTCTCCATGGTCCTATTATGCAAACATGAGTCCCCCAGAATATGATGAATGCCCACCCACACCACACAGGCACACACATTATGTCCTGATCAAGATTTTTTGTCTTCCGATCTGATTTTTAAGGAATGCTCTTTCCGATACCTTTTTTTATAGCACCTGTAGCGCCGTGCCTTAGCTCCAAAAGTCCATTAGACGACGAAAGCCTTACCGACCTCACCTTCTCTGAAATACCTTCGACATTGTTTGCACTTGTAAATCTCAAACTCGTCCGGATGATTCTTTTGTAAGTGACGAATCAAATTAGTCGTGTTAAAGTGGCTCTGCTGGTTCCTCCAGGAGAAACTGTTTGTTTACAGCGATTGCGTCGCTGTTTGACTCTCATTTTGTTGTAGTGAAAAATCCCACACAGCGACATGGCGGCGATTTTGATTTACGGCTGCCGTAAAGCGCGTTGATGCTGCAAAAACACGTGAAACTGGATCACGTGATTGAATCCAATACTGTCCGATACTAAAAGAGCCGATTAGGAGCCGATACTGTTCCTGAATATCGGATAGGGACATCTCTAACACGTTTATTGATTATTTAAAAAGAATGGGGCTTATTAAAAACACTTAATTTTATAAAGCTACAATAAATATGTAAAAAAAAATAATAAAAAAATAAAATAATTATCTGAAAAAAGGCTACCAATCTTTTAAATGTCAGAACTTTTACTAACACAGGACACAACATGATACTCCAAAACCGTCTCTACCCCAATTCATCTAATGACTACTATGAAACTTTAACTTTGCACCAGACAGACACCATGTTCCCACTATCACACTGGGGGTTTTCTCGAAAGTACACCTTGCCACAATGCCAGGAAGTTCTGGATGAGTAAACAGACCCATCTCAATCCAACAGAAAAAATACAAAACCCAGAGAGTCGGTCCCCCACTAGCTCAGCCTTATTACTTTCACTTGAGCACTTTTTACCTGGAGAACACTTCCAGCTGCTTCCTGTCCCGCTTGTTTAAATTGCCTGTGACAATGACAGCGGCTGGACTTGATTTACTGTACACTTGGAAGGACCTGCACACAGTCGGGGCAGACCCTAATGTCCTTGGCTAACATTTCTAAACTTGCAGCAGCCATTTCAGACAACAATACTTCATATGCTGAATTTTTTATGAGAGGGCATTAAATGTATATCTGCTTCGGGTTTTTTCCTTTACTGGAAATAATATAGTTAGTAATATATTGGCTATAAACACTTCCTGGTGCAAATTAAAGACAATATTTTACAATTCCTCTGCTAAAAAATAATCTATAAGCTGAAAGTACTAAGTATTAATTGATTTTAACTGTCTTAAAACCATGAAAACACAACCATTTCCTTTTAAATTGTTTGCTGCTGTCCAAAGTTATCCCCACTAATCCATTTTGAGCATCCTAATTATTCATTGTCTCAATTAATAATTTTTATTATAAGCGCTTTTCACAACTTCAGAGTTTTGCATGCTCACCTGATTGTCAGACTGCTACTCTTGTTATTTATAAGGTTTAATTTTCCGTGCTTGACAGTGTTATATCGTACAATTAAAACACAGTGTAAGACTAACGGTGATATGTCTCTGTCCCCGCAGGCTTACCGAGGCAGCGTGAAACCGTACGTCAACTTCAATGCAAAGCATGACGCTGAAATCCTGCATAAGGCCATGAAGGGAATCGGTCAGTGCTCTGTGATGACCTTTATTCGCTCTGCCAAATGAATGCTTTACAAATGATAATTGAAATTGTAGGCAGCTTCTATAATAGATCATATTGTCGGGTCGGGAGAATAGCCTGAATAAGTGGACTTAGGGAGTGTGACCGTAGAGCGTGTATATGAGTGGACTAAGTGAGTGTGACGTCTCCACAGCATCAGCGTCGCTCAAACGAGGCTCCTGATGCCACGTTACAGGAGCAACTCTGGAGCCAGGATCCATATTTGGAAATCCGACCGCAAGTATCATAGCAACGACAAGAGCCAGTCATGATTGAGGTTGTTAAATGTGCCCGACTCATGGCAGAGCGGTGATACTCTGCACCATTCTGCACGGACCGCTGTATTTTGGTGATTCTTGAGAATAATACGGAAACTTTTAGCTTTTATCATCAAACTTTGACTTAAACTTAACTATTTGTAAGTTTAAGTCATTGATTTATGTTCTATATACGTCTGTTACGTGCGAACAACAACAGAGTCGCAATTTAACGAAATTCACTTTACTTTATGCTAGTTAAATTATGATTTTAGTAACATTAGCTATTGAAATTGTTTGATTTATTTTGTCATTTTATTTCAAAAATAGTCAATCGGGGCAGGAAAGCGGGAAGGGAACTTCCTTAGCAACGAAACGACTGAGCTGTCAATCAAATCTGTTGCTAACGCTAGGGGGAGGGACCTCGGGGAATGAAGGCGTCTGATTGGTCCGTTATTTATGTTCATATCTTGATTTAGGAACAAAACAACGAAATGAAAAATTCAGGATCCTGTGTCGTGGATTCATACGAACATTTTAAGACCAAAATGACGAGGCCATAGCAGCAGGTCCAGAGAGACGAGCGATAAGATCCCAATGTGAGTCAAAAAGGGAGAGAAGGAGCCGGAAGAGCCTCCTGAAGCACTTCCTGTTTGGCACGTGGCGGCTAACGCTTTAGCTACGTCCACTCATATATACGGTCTATATGTGTGACGTCACCCATAGCATTAACGCGAGGTCCATATTATGAAAATGAATTTGTTTACGGACAAAATAGGGCAATAAAAACACCAGGGTCATTAGAGAGGAGGCATGACGAGGCCACTGCAGCAGAGAGCGGTGATAATTTATCAATGTAAAGTTAATTGAAGCCAGAGTCGATGAAGCCGGAAGCTCCTCTGTGCTTTCCTATATGGAACGAGGAGGCTTTCGGGTTAGGTCTGTCCATTTATTTTCACAGTACAAATTATGTTAATTACAAATTAGAAATGATGGTTGGTACACCAAACTATTCTGTGACAAATACTGTTGTTGTTTTCCAACTTTTTAAATTTAGTCTCACCATAACACGCATTAATTTAAGAAAACTTTGGACATGTGTGGGAAATCACTTCGCATTTCCTAGAGCCTAATTAAAACATTTTATTCTCTTCTCTGAAATGTCTGAAGAAAACTGTCTAAGAATCCTGAATCCTTATATTCTCATAATGTATAGCAGGGGTCTCCAAACTGTTTCTGCTGGTGAGCTACTTTTACAAAACGAAAATGCCAAAGAGCTGCTAATTTTAGTCGTCACAAGAAATTGATTTACGAAATAGGGCAAGCCGTAGATGGGGTACAGATAGATGCCTGTAAAATATAAAACCTTATCCATTTATTAGTGTGCAGAGTTAAGCACCATTGGTAATAGTCATGTAATTAATAGTTGTGGGACTTGATTAAAAAAATAATCCAATTATATACTGTACTGGCTACTGGGGCGGCACAGTGGCTGAGTGGCAACACTCATGACTCACAGCAAGAAGGTTGCGGGTTCGATGGGTTTCCTCCGGGTGCTCCGGTTTCCCCCATCAACTCAAAACATGCAGCCCCCCTATGAACTAACATCAAGGACCATGATGTCCACCCTCCTGTGGGCTCACCACCTGCAGAGGGGTTCATAGGGGGGGTCAGGTGCTATGAGGATTGGGCAGCAAACTGCCCCCGCGACCCAGCTGGATTAAGCGGGAGAAGATGGATGGATGGATACTGGCTTTGTAATTAATTAATCTCAATTAATCGTATAACAATATTTGCCCCAAAAGCAACATTTATTTTATGTAAATGAATTTTGCTGGACTCATTTTCTTCCTGAAGCTCGTCATGAGTTTGGGCGCTGATGCCTCTTGTTTGTGCTCGGACCAGAACTGCTCCCGCCAACAGCTCCAGCAGTTTCTGTGCTCGCTCTGACACATGATTTTGCATTTAAATGTTCTCGTACGGTTGAGGTGCAAACTCTTCTCTGCACAGTTTGCAATAAACGACGCCTTGGTAATACTTCCATCAGGTAGTTTTTTTAATAGAAATTTACCGTCCAGCCGACCCAGAGGCTTTCACGCTCTGTTGTTGTTGTAGCACAGAACTATAATAAAATCTGGAACATGAATCCCAGATGGCGCCGTAATGTTTGCAATGGTCTGTGCTCATTGGCGCATGACCACAAAAAAGATTTTTACTTCCGCACTTCCTTATTTGCGACGTCAGAAACGCAGTTCTTACCAATCAGAGCGGGGCGAGGCTAACTCTTACAAAGCTGACTTTTAGGCGCTTTGACGATGATTTTTTTTAAAGTATTGTAAAAAAAATAAATAAATAAAAAAAATCCCTCCTGTGAGCTCACCACTCACAGAGGGGTTCATAGGGTCAGGTGTTATGAGGACTGGGTGGCCAACAGCTGCCCCCGCGACCCAGCCGGATAAAGCGGGAGAAGATGGGTGGATGGATATTGTAAAAAATAATATAATATTGTAAAAAATACAGAAGAATCCCTACAAAATCAGACTTTTATGAAAGCTGTGGGTGCCCTGTCAGCTGAACACGGGCTGTCAAAAAATGTATTGTGGTTCTATGGGAGAATTTATCTTATCTTATCCAGCTCTTATTATAGATCCATGTGTTGTAGTCGGAACTGTCTGCGTCGGTAAAGTTGGTTTACCAGGTTCCGCGTTGTTTGGCAAACTGCGATAAAATGCATTCATATTTTTACGGCCTTATTTTCTTTGTAATTAATCAATGGTAATTCAGGCGTTAATGTCCCGCCTCTGGTAATTAAACAATTTTGAGTCATTCAGCACAACACGTGTAATTCAGAAATCCCTTGGCGAGCTGCTTGGAAGTGGATGGAAAGCTGCTGGTGGCTCCCGAGTTACAGGCTGAGACCCCTGATGTATCGTGCAATCTTGCTGTAAGCTGCCTTTAATGTGTTTTTGGACAGAACCAGCAGCTGTTCTGAAAAATAAGGTCAGACGATCACTGCCTTGAGCAAAAACATAACCACTTCAGTCTCCTAAGATTTGACACTCTGCATTATTTATGTGTTTGTTTAGGGAGACATTTGCCTCTTTGAGAACAACCCGTGTAAATACTTAATCTACCATCCACTTTCTCCACGCCAAATGAAAACAGGCGTAATATTTAGCTGGATATTTCTAATTAGCTTCTTCTAATTACGGTTAATCCCCGTCTTGTTTGGCATATCCTTTGGCAACACAATTATAAGTCTTAGATAGACAGAAGGAGGGCTTGTTTAAGATTGTGACTTCATGGTAAAATGGTGTAAACTGTACAGAAATAGAGGTCAGCCTGTCATTTGAAACTCCAGCAGGCAGCTCATTACCATAATGCTACTCTTGCCTGTGCCTCAGCCTTTGCTCCGGTCTAAATGTAACCCAAAACCTCAAAAACAACACTAAAAGGAGGTTTGACTCTTGAAAACGCCTTTGTTAAGTGCAACGCTTCACAAAACAGAGGAGATTTTGTCAGTATTCAACAATGAAAAAGGTCATTTGTAATAGTGAATACAAAGTGTAATTCTTTGTAATAGTGAAGATGTTTCAAGGCGCATTTATTTCTTTTATTATTTTAAAACCTCTTTATCCCATTGTCATATGTATTGTACAGTTTCTTTACCCACATTCAACGCTGCCTGCAGTCTGACTAATAAATATGTAGGTAAAAAGAGAACAAAATAAAACAATCTGCCTTGATGCAGACCAACAACGTTAGTTCTTCAATTGGGAATAATTTGTCCCCATTATGTAGCTCAAATTTGCAACATAACTGGAGCAGACCACCCACTATCAAAAATCATATTTGTGGTTTTTACATGTTTTAGTATTTATTTTTTTAAATCTTGCAAATGGTTAGTGCCCATTGTGTGGAAAACAAAAACCAGAACCACGCACATCATTGACATTCCTGGAGCACAATGAACAGGTGCAGGGAATAGCGAAAGCAAAAAATGATCGTAAAAATTATATGTCACGTAGACTGGAGCATTGTCTGTTACTGCATTACTGTACATCAGCCGTCCAGGCAGCCTCTATAATCACGGAGGCTAATTTGCATTTCTCTCACGTCGCACTTGTTTATTTTTATTGAAGCCATTTTCTCTTGCGCTTTATCCAACTCAAACTTATTGATTATTATCTTATTGGCTCTAAGTCCATTACGGAGCCTCATCTTTGGCTTAAGGGGTTGACATTTCATTAAGCCGAGCGGGTAATTTATTGGCTGGCGCTGCTTTAGATTTTTCCATCTTGTGTGCAGGATGTGTTTGGCGTGTGCAGGCTGTGATATTAACATATGGCGCCGCTTCCTGCTTGTTTGAATTCAGGCACGGATGAAGACGCCATCCTGATGCTGCTGACGGCGCGCAGTAATGATCAGCGCCAGCAAATTAAGACGGCCTACAAAAAGGCGTACGGAAAGGTAAGGACATCCCCCGGGAGTGTGGAGTAATTGTGCTGATCAAACCAACCATGTCTGCCTCTGAGTAGTTCCTACCATTTACCTAATGTCTCACTGCTCCCTCAGACTACTATCCTATCTAAAAACATTTAGACAAGACCGCACAAAAAATAACACCAGCTAGGACGCACAATATAAGTAACGTATAAATGTCTTTTGTAAAACGTAGTAGCTGCGGATTTCTAAGTCTGAGATGAATAAAAACTGGAGAAAAGTTGTCTTAAATCAAAGAGTCTGGATTTATTAAAGCAAATGCGGGCGCAATTACAGAGAAAATGAAAGCGAAACCTTCTGTTCCTCACGCAAGCTCCGTCTCTCCCTAAAACAGGCTTCTTATACAGTCGACAAGCATCATAAAATCAACATAAAGTAAAACATACTACAGTATATCTAAACAACCTGCAAACAGAGACGACTTGTCTGGTTCAGTTGGGCATCGAGCAAATTTGTTCCCACAGATCTCACTTTTCTAAATGATGAAAATAAGCAAAGCAACAGCTCATTGTTTTAACGATACTGGATAAAGACAGAGCAGAGTGTCCTGTCCTGAGAAACCCCAGGAACAGTAGATTAGACCATCACGTGTGGACAGGAATACAGAAATGCTTTAGCAGTTGTTAGATAACAGTATCTAAACCCATAAAATACATTCTTTATCTTAAATAGATCCCAACAGAAGACAAAGTAAAAGATTCCCACCACAGTAGTATTGGAGCATGCTAAACAACAAAGGCTTTGGAGTAGTTCATTATGGGGGCAGGTTGTAGCTGCCTGGCATGTCAAGAATAATATATTTTATATATACAGTGATATCAGTCTGGTCCCCACTCCCCCTGCTGCGCCTTGAGCCAGAATCATACATGTTTATTTCAGTGGTGCATGTGAAACGACGGAGCTCATTGGTCAAACATCACTTTGAACTTTGAACAAAATCACATCAATACAAACGGACCATGTGTTTCCCTGAATGGCTAATCCACCTGTCAATCACGTCCATCTAAGGGAGATCAGGGAGATAAACAGGGACGACCAGAGTCACATCGTTGTGAAGTACAGAAGTCATAGAGTATTCTATTCCTGGGAGGGTTGTAGGGGTTTTGGTGAATATATATGAGTCAATGACATGAAGCTGTAAAATTGCAGTTTCCTCAGTTAAAAAGGTTCAAATTTCATAATAATTCACCACATTTCTGTAGCACCTCTGACCTCCATGGAACCAAATGATTTTTTCAGAAATCATGAGTTATTCTGCATGTTTTTTGTCCTTAAAGTGTTAAAATGTCATGTGGTGCGACCGTGCATCATGTGGTGCGACTAATAACAGCAGGAATTCTGTGGCTGGAGTTTAATAACAGACAAAGTCGACTTGGGTGAATGGTTCTTTAGGCATTTTTCTTCATTTGATGCATTTTCCAGGGCAGTAGTTTGTTCATTAAACACAAGCAGGCGACTGTCATATTGGAGCAAAAGAAAATATCAATATGCATTAAAAATCTAAAGAAACGCAACAGTTTGTTTCTATACACTTCATATTACTCACAACTTAGATTAATATCCCAACCATGTTTTAGAAAATAAAACAATCTTATGGTTATTCTTGGCTGCACCACATGACATTTTACACTAAAAATGTTTAATATAAATGTGAAACACAGATTTATGCACCTGACACTGGAAATATTTGAAAAAGTTTAATAGAAACTAATTTTTTTTTCTTATATTTTAGAATTTGCCTGTTGAAAATCCTTATACGTCAACTGATCTGATCTGACAGCTCAAAGTGTGGGGCTCATTCTGGTTTCTGATGGAAAATTATCTCTTTTACAACTGAAAACAAAAATTGTAACGATGTAAACTCTTATTATTTTTGATAAAATATACATTGATTTACATAGAAAAGTAATGAATTAACTGATAGCGCTGCAAAAAAACAAATACCCATCTTTAAATCCAGCTGTACTAAGTTGAGTTTGGCATCTAATTGCATAAAAAACACTGAGCAGAAACTGAGAAGTCCTGGTCTGCGTGGGTTTACTCAGAGCTTATATTTCAAACCCCGATCGGTTTAACCTGCGTTTTCAATCCGAACTTTATATAACGTATAACATGTCACCACATTCAGTAATTCTAATTTCCTCTGAATGAATATTTGTGTGGCTAGTGAGCCTCTTCCCTGCCTCTGCTGTTCACCCGCTCTGTCAGGTTATTTTATGACCACCTGTGGATTGAAAGCACCAAGTTAATTTGCTTTCTGTCGAGGTTATTGAAAAGCGCTGGACCAAACGTAATTGTCGCCAGAAGAATAAATAGATGAGGTGGCATGAGGGGAGAAAGGACATCAGAGAGCACAAAGCACCTCCTGAAATATCTTTGAATAATACAGGGCTTTGAGGGAAAAGGGAGACACTGTTTTTATCATACGCAATATATATGTATGTTCTTTAAAACCAGGACGCATTTTTAAAACGAGCGCAGAGGATGTGACGAAAATACAAATACAAATGTAGGATTTTATTGATTTAAATAAAAAAGCGTTACTCTGAGTGGGATTGCGTCTCCACAAACCTGACTCTTACTTTCCTCCTGCTTGTGTCTATGGAAATATTGTCCCTTTGGCCATAATATTCCACAGTGTGACATAAAATATATCTCCTCTTTCCATTTGTTACCTCTAGAAAGTTACACGGGTCAATAACGTATAAGGATTCTCAACAGGCACATTTTAAAATACAAAAAATATGAGTTTCTAACAATTTTTGTTTTCAGTTGTAAAAGAGATAATTTTCCATCAGAAACCAGAATGAGCCCCACACTTTGAGCTGTCAGATCAGATCAGTTGACGTATAAGGATTTTCAACAGGCAAATTCTAAAATATAAGGGAAAAAAATTAGTTTCTATTAAACTTTTTCAAATATTTCCATTGTCAGGTGCATAAATCTGTGTTTAACATTTATATGAGTATTGGGCAGTAAACTGCCCCCGCGACCCAGCTGGATTAAGCGGGAGAAGATGGATGGATGGATGAAGCATTTTTAGTGTAAAATGTCATGTGGTGTGACTGAGAATAACCTTAAAATTGTTTTATTTTCTAAAACGTGGTTGGGATATTAATCTAAGTTCTGAGTAATATGAAGTGTATAGAAACAAACTGTTGCGTTTCTTTAGATTTTTAATGCATATTGATATTTTCTTTTGCTCCAATATGACAGTCGCCTGCTTGTGTTTAATGAACAAACTACTGCCCTGGAAAATGCATCAAATGAAGAAAAATGCCTAAAGAACCATTCACCCAAGTCGACTTTGTTATTAAACTCCAGCCACAGAATTCCTGCTGTTATTAGTCGCACCACATGATGCACGGTCGCACCACATGACATTTTAACACTTTAAGGACAAAAAACATGCAGAATAACTCAGGATTTCTGAAAAAAATGATTTGGTTCCATGGAGGTCAGAGGTGCTACAGAAATGTGCTGAATTATTATGAAATTTGAACCTTTTTAACTGAGGAAACTGCAATTGGACAGCGTCATGTCATTGACCCACATACTGTACCTTTAAAAAAACATATTGGAGTTTTTTTGGAGTTGGTGGCTTGATAATTCATTCAAAAAGTAAAGGTATTGCAATGCGCTTTATTATTTCCTTCAAGCACATCTTAAACTGTGAGAATTGCGTATTCCTCTGAAGTACATAATAGCTCGAAATATGAATGTCAGTATTGCGCCCACACATTTGCTTCTCGCTGACTTCTCGCTTATAGATCAATATAAACACTCTACAGGGGTTTACTCATTTTGCACTTTCCTCACACAGCACTATACATGATTTTTACTGTTTTAAAAAAGCAGAGCTAGTTAATTTAATGGAGTTTGCTGCCATTGCTCACTTACCTTATCCAAGAAGCCTAATTATGCACCACAATATGTTTAGAAGCGCTTGTCACATCTCTCACAGACCAGTGCAGCTTTGTCATGACGGTAACGCTAACAACAACTTGAACGCTAACATCATCATGCAACAGAATGCTCATGGTTCCTGCAGTGTCTTAAAACGTCTTAAACGCACTGAATTTATGAATTTGGAAATAATACCTTAAAAAGACTCGAAAAAGTCTTGAATTTTTACATCTGGGTCTTAAAATTTGTGCAGAACGTAACTTCTCTGTGTCACATTTCTCCTCAAAAGTTTAATTTGTCAAGCAGCATTATTTGGTTAAATAACGTCGCCTAAATGAAGAGCGGTGGAAACAATAATTGAGAAAGCAACGCCGGTCAAAATACTCCGAACACGTCCGCACCACAAGCAACAAGCTCAGCAGAAGCTCGTAAAATGAAAGACAATCTCAGCAGAACACAAAGTTTTATTAACGCCGTTGTGTTGTTTTGAGTTATGGGGAAGTCTCTCCACTCTTCATATTCCTTTATTTGAGAAATAAATTATCAGAAATTCAAGAATTTTGTTTTATTTACCGGTAGATCTATGAAATAGGTACGTTTTTTTTTATGTAAATAGTCTTAAAAAGGTCTTAAAAATACTTGAGTTTATCTTGAAGAAAACTCCACGCTCCACTCTTCTTATTCCTTTGAGAAATAAATGATCAGAATTTCAAGAATTTTGTTTTATTTACCGGTAGATCTATGAAATAGGTAAGTTTTTATGTAAATAGTCTTAAAAAGGTCTGAAAAATACTTGAAGAAACCAGTAGGAACCCTGATGCTTTCTAATTAGATGTGCACAGAGGTTCACAGCGGACGTATTTAGACCCGAAGAGCTGCTTATACAATATATCTGTGCAGGGGCAAGATCAGGTTTGCTCAAAGAAATTGGGAAAAAAATATGGGTAGAGGATCTTTAAAGCATTGCTCTTTACTAATGGGCTGTGCTGTGATTTACCGTGTGACTACAGGACCTGGTGAGTGCGCTCAAATCTGAACTGGGAGGTCTGTTCGAGGATCTCATAGTGGCCCTGATGACCCCGCCCACTCTGTACGACGCCACTCTGCTGCACAAGGCTCTCAAGGTAAAAACAAAAGCTGTGTCTCTGGGAAATGTGTGGTGACGGCTCCGACAATGTGAACTGTAATCACCCTTTGCAATCGGACTCTCAGACTATTCACGCAAGAGCAGACACAATAATTCATTTGATTCACAAAGTCTAATTGTAGGTTTTGTTACCACTGTGTTCCCGGATGTTGTTGTCAGAGGTTTCGACAGCGGGTACAAAAACCTTTGGCTGGAAGTCTTGTAAATGTTCAGTGGAAATTAGATTTTTTTTTCTTGTTACTTGTATTGACTGTAGCTCCAGAATCAAATTTGGAAGAACGTCATCAGCGATATCTGGAGGACCGCAATTTCCTCCACAAACTACAAAACATCCTGTTTTTAGGGCAGTAAGGATATTCTTAGTTTACTTACAGACTTGATATTTTGCACTTTTGTAGCTAAGGCCCTAAATTAAGTTGTTTATTCACGTTTGCTGTGTGTTTTGTATAAAAGAGTGTGAGTTTTCATCTCTATTTCTGGTCCTGTAGCTTTTATTACAGCCACATGACACAACTACAGCAGCAGATTGTGAAATAACAGGTTGTAGTGAACAAAAGGATGTAGAACACTTCATTAGGGGGTAAAAGGGGCAGTTTTAAAAGCAAAATTAAGCAAAAAATCCACGCGAGGAGAAATGTACTAAAATTGCCCTTAGGTCTAAAAAATTTGGGATTTAAAACATAAAAAGCAAATCTAATCGTGATCGCTGTGCTTGTCAGAAAGACCACGATTTGATACAGTATATTCCCAAATCGTGCAGCCCTTGTTTATAAGGAAATATTAAAAAAGAAAAAGAAAAGCAGAAAGCACCACTCACATTCATGTTTTCTATGTGCAAGTAGTGAATGAATGTCTGAGCTCCCCGGTTCAATATATTGTGGCATTTTCTAATTACCTCAGTTGAATAAAGCTAAACTCGCAAGCACAATTGGACCTAACGTGTCATATTCTTCATTTTCTTCAATATATTGTGTATTACTCGCTTATAATAAAGAATATAATATGGACATGAAGGGAGATTGCTGTGAGACCCGCTCGAATCACCTGGATATTGTGTTTTTCGCAGGGCGCCGGGACTGATGACGACGTGCTGATCGAAATCCTGGCCTCCAGAACTGCAGACGAAATCAAGGACATAATCAAAGTGTACAAGAAAGGTGACGTAGTGGACTGAGAGAAAACAGATAAATAGTAGTTTGGGCCTTTCTGTGGGCTGTTTGGTGAAAGGGAGAAAATACAGACACAATAAACGATAATATTGAAACTAATTTACACCACAGACGCAACAACCCCAACACATGATTATCCTATTATATCCTCCGGGGACCCGAAGAAGGAAAAGTGTATTGGAATATATATATTTTTTGTGATTTTCTTTCTATTTCGAGGTAAATGAACACCTTAGCATTTTTGTTTATATGCAATTTGTCCTCTGTAATGGACGCCAGGGACGTTTTGGTGTTAAAATCATCAAGTTAACAGCTTAACAATAACAACTTTTTTGATGACCAACATCTCTGACAAGCTTCTCCAGCCTCAAAAAGCTTTTAGACTCCCTTTTAATTTCTTATTTTCCTTTTCATCATAGTGCAGCCACAAACAAACGCCTATTGAGTTCATTTTTTTCCTCTCTAGGCAGACAAACCTAGTTTAAAAGAGTCATTAAAGAGTCTATCTCAAACTCGTAAATGATAAACTGCTTAACTCACACAAATGAAGGGCCGGGTCTCAGGAGGATATGACTTTTCTAAATGTACAATATTGTTTAAACTTTCTGTATAATGCCAAATAGACTCTTGTGAGCTTTTAGCCATGTTATAATGTTGTTACCTCATCAAAAAATACCTGGAGTTATGTTACGTTTCATTCACACATTTGGGAAATCCTGTATTATTAGTCGCCCTACACCACCAAAGCTCAAAATGCCCTGTTCCACCTTGTGATGTCATTTGTATGTGTGATTTCCAGCCTATATTGAACTGGAATAGACTAGAATAACCGTAACTTATTGCCCTTTTGGAAAATATATTTGTTTTAAACGTTATGACAAAGATTTTTAAAAAACAAGCGTAATATAGTCCCTTTAAATAGACTAGTATCTGTAGATTGTATAATGAGCCATAGACGTTATGTTGTTCGATTTATTCCTTATAGGTAAATAATTCAATATAGTAATTCGACAGTCATGTAGAATTGTTCTGCAGGTTTAATGTAGTATGCAGTGTGGACATGAGAGGCCGGGAAGCATATTTCCACTACACCACTGGCCTTTTTACATGCACTTGGGTCTTCTCGGATTTCCAGTCCGGTGTTCGTTTTCCAGAGGGTTGTGACTTTCAGCGTTGTCAGGGGATCGCCTTCGGAATATTCTAGACGTCGGCCGCAGAAGTGACAAGGAGTTCCTAGAGCGTGGATCCGGCGGGGTGTCGGGGCGTCGTGGCATGTACAGTATTGTTACTTTGCAGAGGCGTTCAGCTGGGAAGGGGGGGGGGCTCCACATGGGTGTCTATGGTGGAATGGTCAGCAGTTACCATAGCGACACAGCGCACATATTAGCAAACACTGTCAAATTGTTGTTGTTTTTTGAGTAACAGCTCTTGTTTGTTGATAACACCTGCTGCGAAGTATCAGCTGTATGAGTCTTCAGTTAAATAGCACTTTAAAGACGCACTATTCTGATGGAGGATCCGGTACCTGTTTGTCTCCATGGAGAAGTGATGACAGGAATGTTCCACGTTAAACATATTTATCTGCATTCACAGGCAGGCACACGTAGGGCATGTTCTAAAGCGATGGAGACGTGACCTTGCTCACAGTAAGAATGCATGTTTTTTAAAGTATAAATACATGCCTATGACTATGGGACATTCCAGGACAAATATGAATAGATTAACAGGTTTCAGCAGGTAGAAAAGTTACACAGTGCACCTTTAAAACAATAATATACAGACATTCTGAGCCTTGACCATACATTAATGCAGTTACTTATCGCTGTAGTTTGACTGTAAATCTAATGAGCTTTGAGGTAAATAAGAAAAAAAGAACATATATTATTTATTGACAAGTCTAATTTGTTAATATCTCAAAGATTAAGATCGACTGATACCAACGGCCAATAAGGTCTGCTGATATGGAGATTTGCTGATTTGGAAATTTCCCATAAATTATATAATGACCTTGTTTTAGCACAAACTGCATAAGAGCGCAGTGTAGTCTGCACTACCCTCTTTGGACTTAAGTTTTCAAATAAAGTTTTCTGCCTAAGTGCACAAAAATATTATTTGTGCATATTTAGGCATCTGGTTAACCCAAACAAATTATCAGTTTCTGTTGGAGATTTAATCTCAACAGCTGTTACGCTAAAAAGTGCAGATACTGACCTGATAAATACTAGTCAACTGAATATTGTTTTAATATGGTTTGCTAATTATGTCTTCATAGCTTTATTGTCCTTTGTCAGGGTTCTCCAACCTGTAGCTCCGGAGCTGACAGTAGCTCTCCAACCCCTTCCAAGTAGCTCGAAAAGGGATGTGTGAATTCTGTGTATTGTGGATAATAAGTAAAGTTGGATTAATTACCATTGTAAATATATCTATGTACATGTAAGTTTTATAAGCATCTAACTGTTCCCCATCTAAAGGCCGCCACACACTGCAGGAGAATTTGCCAGATTTTGGCTGCAATTTCTTCTCCCCGAGTTCAGGGAGGCGTGACCCGACTTTTTGTCTTTATTTTGAAGCTGCTGCTCCTCGTGTGTGGAGTCAGTGTCAGATCAGAACCACCAAATCAGAATCAGAATCAGAATGTTTTTTATTGCCATATGAGTGAACAGGTTCACAACATTAGGAAATTGCTGCGGTACTTGGAGCAGGATGTAGACAAACACTGACATGCAACAAATAATAGAATAAAATAAAGTAGAAAAAAAAAAGCTATAATATAACAAAATTTACAAATTTACAGGAGTATAATAATATAGAGTATAACATCAAACATCAAACATCAACAACGCGACGGAAACAGACGATAAAACAGAGCGTCAGGGGCAGAGGAGCGACGGACACAGAGACGCAACAAACAAACTCAGGATAGAGCGAAAATAAGGACTTTATTACTCACCTAATGTAAAGTGGAACATTTAAAGTGCAGCATCTGATCCACATTATCCATAGAAATTGTCCTCTGCAAATGATGGCATCCAGTCCACAAAACCACGCTGTTGATCCAGTTTGAGGTGTTTTAAACGTAAAAACACAGTGTTTCCTCGTGTGTTTGTTTACATCCACACAGTGTGCGGTGAAGCTGCAGATTAGCGATCGTGACTCTACTTCCTGTGGACTTTATTGCTATCCTAAGACTCACCGTTATATTTACCCAGTTTCTTTGGGATTGCTGAAATTGGTCGCTCTCTGGCGTTTTTGTTTTGTGCAGGTAGCTCACTGGAGAGAAAAGATTGGAGACCCCTGTTCTGTGTACACATATTACACCTTTATTTGTCTCATGTGACCCTGTGGCGTGCATGTTATTGCAGGAATCTTTCTACATGTCAGCCCTTTGAACCACTCACAAAATGAAGGACTGGGGGCAGAGTAGATGATCTCCCCAAAGAGATGGCCACGCTGTCCTTTAGCTCAGTGATTAAATCTCCCCTACCACAGACCTTACAGCTAAAACAATACACCTCCATTAGCGCTCCCTCTATACGTAATGAGCGGCGACTGTAAACACCACGTGACGCCCCGATCTTCTTTCTGTCCCTCCAGAGTTCGGCAACAAACTGGAGAAAGATATATGCGGCGACACGTCGGGACACTACCAGAAGCTCCTGGTGATCCTGCTGCAGGTAGACGGGGGATTTATGTTTCTCTTTCCTGATAATGAGAGCCCAGGTGAATCCATTACAAAATCATGAGAGGTTCAGGTGTTTGCAGGGGCCGGGGACGCTACCATGCTTCTTCACACAGTCCCTATAGAAATATAATCACACTGATGTATTCTTCTGGGGTGAAGGAGTTAAGCAGGCTCGGAGTTCACAGTTTCCATCCACGCTAACCTACTTTTGCTCTGTTTGTCCTCCTGTCTGCCTGCCTGCCTCACCGCCTGACACCTCATTTGTGTGGGAGTGTAGGCGAGCAGGGAGGAAGATGTGGATGAAGGAAAGATTGAGAAAGATGCTAAGGTAAGTCAAAATGGTGCAATTTGAAGCACCTCCACAAAAAGAATTATGTACAGCGTCTATCCTAGTGTGCGTATTTACTTTCTGTATGAGAAATTCAATAATATCTATAATATATTTACACTTTAACCATTGTTCACTTCATCACCATCATCATAAATACAATAATGAACTAGGTGAAGTAGGTCCTGCCCCCTCCTGTGAAAAAGGAGAATCCTTGCAAGAGAATTGGCAGGTTAAGGTACAATTGGCGTGCTGTTTTCAGTAGTATCGTCGCCCCCAGGTCAAGTGAAAGAGCAAGTCAATCAAATGCTACAGTGAAGGTGAGTCACTGAGTCCACAGTAGGGGTAGAATGGCCCATAATGAGTCCAGCATGTAAACAAAGCCAGTTTCAGGTTAAAACGCCTCCCTTTGGGGTAGTGTAAATCCCAGTGTCTCAAACTTACAAATAAAATAAATTGCAATGGAGTCAAAACATCTTGATTTTAAAAACTTCTACCTTGGAATACACCTGGTTTGGGATGGAAAAAATAAAAAATAAATCATGACTGACCACCGAGCCTCGTTAACCAGTTAAAATCAGTGAAACGTTCAGTTCAGATCTATTCTAAATCTAATCCCTATTTGTCATGCCGGCAGTTCTCACACGTGACAGGGCTGAAGATAAAGGTGTTAGTAAAGTGTTAGAAGCTCATTTGAAACTTCGCTGTTGCTCATTTCAGAAAATTACCGAAGAGACGCCGCTTATAGACTGAGGAGCGCAAGTCTGTCAACGCTGCACATGAAGCATTTATACAGAGACATGTAAGGCTCAGTTTAACCCAGCAGCCATGACTTTAGTCCAGAATATGCACAAAACCGTGAGGATAAAACACCAAAACATCCAACAGTCGCCTACACAATAAAAGCACTTCTGTGGAAACTCAAATCACCTGCTCGTAGCAGCACTAAAGCCTGTAGAGATAAACAGAAACACAGAGAAAGCACTTAGCCGGGCAGAGTTAGCATAGTTAGCACGGTTAGCACGGTAGGTTGGCTTTTCTCACGTGTAGAAGAGGCTTGAGGGTGTCACATTTTGAGGTGAAACATCATTGAGGAACCTCACTTCTTGAGCAACGAGACTTCGCGCTACATAAATGTGCGTTTAGGCTCCTGACTGTGACCATTTAGGGCGACTCACACTCGGACTGTAGAACCGTGCTGTTCTCAAGCTCGATTACGTCAGGTTCCATTTAACCGACGGTCAAAACATTTTGACCGCTTAACGCTGATTCGGTCAAAATCACCGGTCAAACAGTTACCAGTCAACATCCCTACACCTGGTGTTACAACCCAAAAATAATCACAACATATTTACAAAGGACACAGAAAACAAAGTTAAGAATTGACCATTTTTTTAATTTCTTACTTTGGATTATTATCTGCGAGCCAAAAGAAATCCTTAACTGTGGAAAAATGAAGGAAAAAGATAAAAAAAAAATTAAATACAGGTTCTTTGTGGCACAGCTCTCACCCATTATCTATGTTTGGGATTTGGTTTGGCAGCAATTAGAAAGCTGCAGGCTGCTTCACTTTTACTTAAATTGTAAATCAGCACCTCCAAATCTTCAATGAGCGCTTTTATCTGAAAAAGAACAGAAGGTGGAGAAAACACTTCCCATGTGGAGCAGATCCAAACGCCTCACTTTTAGAGTGGCAATAAGCAACGCTCGTGACCTGTGTGTGTTTTTACATTTGATCAAGAACAACTAGTGACGGTAAAAATAGAATCACAGATGCAAATTATACGTAGTGTTTTACAAATGTCATATGCACTTACCAGGTCAATTAGTCACTCACTCCTCAAACATCCTGCTGTGGTAAAATGCTTCAAAAGCCACAGCTGGCCACACTTAGAAAAACACACTGATGCAGGCAAAGTTAGAGGATTAAACGCTCCAGCGACTAAGCTACTGCCACTAACTGATTAAACCTTAATTCTGTCTGCTTTAATTTTAAAGTATAGTAAACTAAACTGGCAGTAATTCATTGACTTCCTATACCCGGCACTGCTGTATCCACACTGTTTTAATGAAATATTAAAGACCTAAACCCAGCTCACTGATCAATAAAGATTACATCAGATAATCTAGTATCACCAAATATCAATAATGCTGCGATTGTAAGATTTGTTTTTACCTAAATCAAGATAAAGGTCAGAAAAATCAATAGAAACGGTTGACGAATGAACAGTCACAAATCATTCCCCATGTAATCAAATATTAAATAAATCCGGGAATATTTTGTCAAATTGAAATCAGGGGAATTCTCACTTTTCTGATTTCTCTTTGGAGACATGAAAGTGAGAAAAACAAAAGTCTCTGTGCTCTGCTTGGGCTCTGTACAAGCTGTTACATCAGCACTGTCATTGTGCCCAATAAGCCGTGTGCGCTCGTGTATGTGCACAGCTGCTGCACTGTCTCTCTGCCATTATAGGACTTGTACGCTGCCGGTGAGGGGAAGTTTGGCACAGATGAGGAAAAATTCATCAACATCCTTGGCAACCGCAGCACCGAGCATCTGCTAAAAGGTAACTTGTCCGCTGCCACGATATAGTTTATAATTCCACCTCACGCGGACGGGGCAAATCCATGCATTATTTAGCGGAACAGCTTAGTTTTCAAGTAGGTAGAACTGCCAAGAAATAGGTGGGAATTCATTGGGCGACTGCTGGCAGGGTGATGGATCAACATGTTGCACCTGCTCGTTGCATTTCCTGCGGGCAGAAAACGCAGCTTGATCTTAATGGCCTCCAAGCTGGAAGGTCTGGGCACATAACTGCGGTTGTCACGTCGATGGATGGTATTGATTCGGGACATGAGATCAAACCGATGACTTTCTGAAAGCGCCGTGTTCAGAATGCACACCTGCCTCCACGGGACGCTCGTGCCACACATGCTGCGTACGTTCATGCGGGTTGTCATGGGTACAATTCACAAGGGCTATAACCGGGCTGGACACTATAATGTTTATAGACGACAGAAAGAGGCTAGAACAGGGGTGGGCAAACTACGGTCCGTTAATCTTTATAATCAGGCCTGCTGGACTTGAATAAATTAGAAAAATAAACCTGGTTAATGTTTTAGTTTCCCTGCAATTTCCAGTGTTTCCTTACAGATGGCACGGTCTACTTCAGATACATGAACCATTGTTGAGGTGCGCCATATTTTGCTGCATTCATGTGGTGTCGGAACATCCAACTTGCCGAGTTGTTTTTCCGAGAGTCATTTTTCAGATCATTTGATGCGCTGGCTAAAAAGGGACACCAGTGTTTTAAGAGTAATTTCAATAAATAGGAAATACTAGGGGTGTAACGCTATACGAAAAGATCACGGTTCGGTTCATTTTTGGTGCAGTATGGGAACAAAATGCAAAAATGTCACATGTTTGAATGATAAAATGCAAACATGTCACTTGAATAATAAAATGCAGCACTTCTTTCCCTCAAAAGGCCCCTCACGCTGTGTCTGCTACAATACTGCACAATACTGAATGCTCAGGGAAAGTGTAAAAGGACTAATAATAATAATTATAACTATTATGATGATAATTGTTTAGATCTGGTTTAGACCTGGTCCAGTCTTTGTTTAGATTTGGTTTAGACCTGGTTCGGGCCTGGTTCATTCCTGGTTTAGATGTGGTTCAGACCTGGTTCAGTCCTGGTTTAGACCTGGTCCAGACCTGGTCCAGTCCTGGTTCAGTCCTGGTTTAGACCTGGTTCGGCCCTGGTTCATTCCTGGTTTAGATCTGGTTCAGACCTGGTTCAGTCCTGGTTTAGACCTGGTCCAGACCTGGTCCAGTCCTGGTTCAGTCCTGGTTTAGACCTGGTTCGGCCCTGGTTCATTCCTGGTTTAGATCTGGTTCAGACCTGGTTCAGTCCTGGTTTGTAATCATTTTCAATTGAAATTAAAGCACAGGTTTTCTACAAATCCCATGTTATTTTTGTCTCTTATGAGGTGGATTACCAAAACACTCCATCCATCTGCTCCTGGTGCGGCCCTTCTGTTAAATTTTATAACCTTTGTGGCCCAAGAAGTGTTTGCCCACCCCTGGTCTCGAAGCACAAACCACCATTGATTGTTGAAGTCAATAATTCTGCTGGCATTGTTGGAAGATGTTATGTGACAGACTTGCATAAGTGCTTATGGTGCAATTACCTACTGTGACAGAATAGAATTGTTTTGTTCGTATTTAAATGGGAACCAAATGAAAGCAGCGCTGAACCATTATCTCGGCGATCATAACATTTTAGTGACAAAAGAACGAGCCTTTTAGCAGCGAACTCCGTTATGTCACCTTGTTGTCATTATGTTTGTTTGTGCGTGTTTTTCTCCAGTCTTTGCCGCCTACAAGAAGATTGCCGGCTGTGATATTGAGGAGAGCATTGAAGGCGAGACCACGGGGAATTTGGAGAATTTGCTCCTTGCTGTTGGTAAGATTTTCTATTTAAGACCGTAACTTCCAAGACCAAACACGGTGATCTCACACTGTACAAGCTCCAGACATCAGTTCAGCTTTATGGAATATGTTTAGTGACCTCCGTGAAGTTGGCCCCCATCAAACTCAAACCTACACAAAAACTGTCAGTCGTTTGTGCTGCAGAAAGTTTTGTTTGTGCTGCTTTAGTTAACGATTCTTTTATAGGTCAAATTGGGGTCAGCCAGTCCCCAGGAAGCTTAAAAATGCTCTAAAACGCCTAAAATGGTGCTTTGTTTGTGCTGCAAAAAGTTTTGTTTGTGCGATTTTGGTTTTTAAGATATTTGCAGTTTTATTTTCGGCCGATGATGTCGTCCAGCCCCTCAAAATGTTAAATAGATAATTGGCAGAAAATTATAGAAAACGTTTCTGTTCTGTTTGTGCTGTGACAATTTTCATTTGTGCGAGTTTATTTCTAAAATTATTCATTATTATTTCTGCGGTAATTATAGGACTATAGGATAGAATTATTCTGCTCAGCCAACGGCGGCAAACTCCGCAAAACTAGTGGCAATAAACGATCTCAGGCTGTGGGAAAGTCTGTATTATTATATAAAATCTAAATCAAAAGCAAATGACTAAAGCCTGTTACAGACTTTTCCACAGCCTGAGATCGTTTCTCTTCTCTAGTTTTGTGGAGTTTGCCGCCGTCAGCTGAGTGGAAATGACGTCCTATAATCACTGCAGAAATAATAATACATCTAGGGCTGAAACGATTCATCGAGTTAATCGATTAAATCGATTAGAAAAATGCATAGATTATTTTTTTTTTGCCTCGATGCTTCGTTTTATTTTCATACGCTCGGCGATGGCCGGAACCTTTTGTGGTAGAGGTAAAGTTTCTGCACGACCACTGCACTTCACTGTACACACAACAGCGCGGCGCCCATGGATGTATAATAAGAGCATAACCTCCGGTGGCCGCACCCCGCATCTCCCGTACGCCGCACGCTCCTCATCTCCGTACGCCGCGCACTCTGCGCGTGGATTGTGTCTTGTCGCGTACACTCCATGGACCGCGCTTCCTCCTGTGCGCCTCTAAACCAGAACTAACACCAGATCTAAAACCAGGTCTAATCCAGGTCTAAAACCAAACAAGAATTTGCAGGAGTTGGTTGCTACATTTATGTAGTTTTAAAAATCATGACAATATCAAGTAATCCAAAGTATTCAGATTACGTTACTCACTTTAAGTAATTTAATTGATTATGTCACAAACTACATTTTGGGGAATGTAATCTGTAATCTGTAGGGGATTACATTTTAAAAGTCACCTTCTCAACACTGATGCTACAACATCTAAACAGAAACAGCCCCGTACATTACATCAAGTGGAAAAGAAACCGTGAGGTAAGTCAACCTTAGCCCAGCGATAATTACGTTTTTCATGTCCAAAACACGTGTATCTGTCAATACACATGGTGTGTACTTAACATGTGCAAAGTAGACGCAACAATAACAAACGATTACTCGATTATTCGAACAAAATAATCGACAGAATAATCGATTACTGTAATAATCGATAGCTGCAGCCCTAAATACATCATTTTAGAAATAAACTCACACAAATGAAAATTGTCACAGCATGAACGAAATACAAATGTTTTCTATAATTTTCTGCCTGTTTTGAGGCTGTTTCACATTCTGAGGTTCTGGACGACGTCACCGGCTGAAAATAAAACTGCAAATATCTTAAGAACCAGAATCACGCAAACGAAACTTTTTGCAGCTCAAACAACTGACGGTTTTTGTGTAGATTTGTGTTTGATGGGGGCCAACTTCACGCAGGTTTAATGTCAAATCTCTGTTTCTCTTTTTCTCTTACAGTGAAATGCACCAAAAATGTTCCAGCCTTTTTTGCTGGAGCCCTGTACCACTCAATGAGGGTAAGTGTTTGTGTCTTAAAGTATTAAAAATGTGTCTGTGCATCTGAAAAGTGTCCAAAATAAGGATAAGAAATGTCTAACATAATTACATAGCAAATTATACCCCAAAAGATTCACGAGTGATATACTATCTATATCTGTGACCATTAGGGGATTTTATGACGTGACTAATTACTCCAAACCGGTCTGTGGAATAATTGGTCTATGTTTCAACGTAGTAGTCAATAAAAAAGCAATTGGGGCGGGACCGGAGCTGAAGACCTGGTGCGTGTGGCCCATATCCTTTAAAATGGACTTTTCAACATTTATTTGTAGCGTGCAGGAACTGATGACAACACCTTAATGCGGGTGATGGTGTCCAGAAGCGAAGTGGACATGCTGGACATCCGGGCGGCTTTTAAGAAGAAGTACGGAGCGTCCCTGTACACCACGATCCAGGTACAGTACTGTAAATACTGCGTTAGACAGGCTGGACTAAGCATTTTACTGAAACACATAATTATATTTAACATTTTACTACTTACTAGGGGTGTAACGGGACACAAAAATCACGGTGCGGTGTGTACCTCGGTTTTGAGGTCACAGTTTGGGTCATTTTCGGTGCAGTTTGGGAGCAAAATGCAAAACTGTCACATGTTGTGTCTGTGATACAGCACAATACTGAACGCTCAGGGAAAGTGTAAATAGTAAACAAACCTTGAAAATCATTACTAATAAGAAGAACTAATAATTATTATTTTAACAATTGTAATTATAATTGTTTAGATCTGTTTTAGACCTGATTTAGACCTGGTTCAGTCCTGGTTTAGACCTGGTTCAGTCCTGGTTTAGACCTGGTTCAGTCCTGGTTTAGATCTGGTTCAGTCCTGGTTTAGACCTGGTTTAGTTCTGGTTTAGACCTGTTTCAGTCCTGGTTTAGACCTGGTTTAGTTCTGATTTAGACCTGGTTCAGTCCTGGTTTAGTCGTGGTTCAGTCCTGGTTTAGTTCTGGTTTAGTTCTGGTTCAGACCTGGTTTAGACCTGGTTCAGTCCTGGTTTAGACCAGATTCAGTCTTGGTTTAGACCTGATTCAGTCCTGGTTTAGACCTGGTTTAGTTCTGGTTTAGACCTGGTTCAGTCCTGTTTCAGACCTGGGTCAGTTCTGGTTTAGATCTGGGTCAGTTCTGGTTTAGACCTGGTTCAGTCCTGGTTTAGACCTGGTTCAGTCCTGGTTTAGACCTGGTTCAGACCTGTTTCAGACCTGGTTCAGTCTTGGTTTAGACCTGATTCAGTCCTGGTTTAGACCTGGTTCAGACCTGTTTCAGACCTGGTTCAGTCTTGGTTTATTCCTGGTTCAGTCCTGGTTGCACAAACTCACTCGTGCACAGTAATATTTACTTCTTGACTTTACACATAATGTAAAATCAATGTTTAATTCGCTCGAAAAAATGTGTTTATTGCGCTTAAATTGCTCCTGAATTTTGTGCCGTTTCCAGTGTTGAGGACGCAGAGGTTTTCCATTTTAGAAGTCACCGCTACTTCCTGTATTTTTGTACTTTTCTTCTCTAATTTCATCCCCAAACTGCCACATACTGGTGTAAACTGGTAAATATTTACCACAGGCACTTTCCCACCAAACCAAGTAATAATTAGGAAAATAAAACAACATAAAAACCGGCCTTATACACTTTAACATGTCGAGCTCATAGAATATCACACGTCGCACTGAACAATGATCTTTCACACTCCGAGTCTCCCGTAATCCATCGACGCTCAGTATCCGGGCGAGCGACGTGGCGCCTGCTTAAGCGCTATTCATGGGAGTGCAGTGCAGGAGCGAAGGAGAATAATGATTTCCTTTAAATTCCTTGTTTATCGTAATGAGGCTGCTTTCCATAGGGTCCCATGTGTCTATTCTTCCCAGGACAGATGTTCCTGTACATTACCAGGCTTCAGTAGCACTTCCCCACGGCCACGATTCAACAGATAAACAAGCGTTAAAACAAGTGTTAAAAAGGACACGCGGGAGGACATGGACTCGTCTGGACCTTAAACACACTGACAGTTTATGGACGGTAAATGCAGCCGCTGCTGAACCAGGTCTGAACCAGGACTGAACCAGGTCTGAACCAGGACTGAACCAGGTCTGAACCAGGACTGAACCAGGTCTGAACCAGGACTGAACCAGGTCTGAACCAGGTCTAAACCCACACTAAACCAGGACTAAACCAGGACTAAACCAGGGCTAAACCAGGTCTAAACCAGCACTAAACCAGGTCTAAACCAGCACTAAACCAGGTCTAAACCAGGACTGAACCAGGTCTAAACCAGGACTGAACCAGGTCTAAACCAGGTCTAAACCAGGTCTAAACCAGGTCTAAACCAGGACTAAACCAGGTCTAAACCAGGTCTAAACCAGGTCTAAACCAGGACTGAACCAGGTCTAAACCAGGACTGAACCAGGTCTAAACCAGGTCTAAACCAGGTCTAAACCAGGTCTAAACCAGGACTAAACCAGGTCTAAACCAGGTCTAAACCAGGTCTAAACCAGGACTAAACCAGGACTAAACCAGGTCTAAACCAGGTCTAAACCAGGACTAAACCAAGACTAACCCAGGTCTAAACCAGGTCTAAACCAGGTCTAAACCAGGTCTAAATTAGGACTAAACCAGGTCTAAATCACGACTAAACCAGGTCTAAACCAGGTCTAAACCAGGACTAAACCAGGACTAAACCAGGTCTAAACCAGGTCTAAACCAGGACTAAACCAAGACTAACCCAGGTCTAAACCAGGTCTAAACCAGGTCTAAACCAGGTCTAAACCAGGTCTAAACCAGGACTAAACCAGGTCTAAACCAGGTCTAAACCAGGACTAAACCAGGTCTAAACCAGGTCTAAACCAGGACTAAACCAAGACTAACCCAGGTCTAAACCAGGTCTAAACCAGGTCTAAACCAGGTCTAAACCAGGTCTAAATTAGGACTAAACCAGGTCTAAATCACGACTAAACCAGGTCTAAACCAGGTCTAAACCAGGACTAAACCAGGACTAAACCAGGTCTAAACCAGGTCTAAACCAGGACTAAACCAAGACTAACCCAGGTCTAAACCAGGTCTAAACCAGGTCTAAACCAGGTCTAAATTAGGACTAAACCAGGTCTAAATCACGACTAAACCAGGTCTAAACCAGGTCTAAACCAGGACTAAACCAGGACTAAACCAGGTCTAAACCAGGTCTAAACCAGGACTAAACCAAGACTAACCCAGGTCTAAACCAGGTCTAAACCAGGTCTAAACCAGGTCTAAACCAGGTCTAAACCAGGTCTGGCACCCAAGAATATATTTTATATACTGGAACACTGTGTTGTATAAAGTGTTTTTCTTTTAGTAATTTAGGGAAGGATTTTAGGCATTAAACTCCATCACTGTCCAAAAATGAGTGTTGGTTAAATTGGTCACAAAACTTATTTGTAAGCATGAATATTATATTAATATTAGGGCTCGACCGATTTGGATTTTGTTGCGGCCGATATGATGCCGATATAATCGCCGATATATTTATGACATAAAAATTCACTGTAAATCAATTAGAAAACTTAGGTTTGGCTCTATTGGATTTTCATTTGGGTTTGTTTAGGCGACATTTCTTGTTATTCTGCATCTTTACGTCATATTTAAAGACAGTAGTTCGGCCTAATGGCGTTTTTGTATGACATTCTAGCCAGTAAAGAAAGTGCTGTAAGTAAACTACCGCTATTAGCCTTTAGCGGTAAATGTGTGTGCGCCACAGTAATTAATGATATGCTAAATGCTGATAATTTATACTTCTATTCACAGCTCATTTACATATCAGTGCGTGTCCAGTAACATATATACGGCCACTATAGTCACTTTACAGGCGCTAACAGAAGAGAAAACAGCCTGTTTATGTGTGCGACCTACAGCAGCTAATCGCTAACCAATGAGAAAGAACCAAAACGAGCTTCAAAACCGACACATTTCAACACTCAGCCTCACACAGGCTCCTCTCAGATCACAAGTCTGCACTAAGAACTGTCCTTTTAATCCAGACTCAAACCGATCGTCCGAAAAAAGAAAATAATCTTAGTGTTGTGCAGGTGGATCTACGGCTGCGGCTGTAAACAAACGCACATGTCGATGCGTTCACGGGCGGGACGGACACAAACAAATGACTCCGAAGATAAATATTGATGCGGAGCCACATATCAGGACATTTATCTGTCTGTAAATTGGATGAAATGGACATAATATAGAGAGTCTGAGCTTTATAACAAGGTAAAACATGTCCATGTGGAATATCAGCCCATATCGGCAAGATTTAGACTGATAACCAGTATGTTTCCAAGTGGCTGTATTAATTCACCTCAAGCTATTAATTTAGCTTGAGATGACGGAGCAGAAACCTGAGGCCCCTTTGCAGTTAGGACATTCAGCTGGTTCTAGGGTTAGGGAAGCAAATCCAAACGCTGAAAGCGGAAGGAGCGGGAGGAGAAAAAGGAAGGAGCAGAAGGAGAAAGTGCAAGACGAAGCTGGGACCAGAGTCATGTGTATGTGGAAAATCTCCGGACGCAAATACGACGACTGAAAAAGGAGAAGGCCGCTGCTTTTACCAAACAAATGGAGGAAGATGGAGCGGAGGTGCAGGAGGAGATCAAGTGACGCTAGACTCACTGCCACAGTGAGATCTCCGCCGAGGAAACACTGATCTGTGCCGTTTTTTGGCTTCTGACAGAATTCGACCACATCTAGCAACGGACTTTAGCTTCAAACGTGCTGGAGTTTCCCTTTAAATAAACCGTCTTGTATTGCACGCTGTTGCGGTCGGACGTGTTTTGGCAGCTACTACTCTTACTTAACATGGAAATTCTGTGATTTGTAGCGTGTAACTTTAAGCCT
Source organism: Odontamblyopus rebecca (assembly GCA_030686955.1). Classification (NCBI taxonomy): domain Eukaryota; kingdom Metazoa; phylum Chordata; class Actinopteri; order Gobiiformes; family Gobiidae; genus Odontamblyopus; species Odontamblyopus rebecca. The sequence goes on from CM060663.1 coordinate 34,939,534, forward strand.
ACGCAGCTGTAATCGATCCCACACATAAAGCACACACGGTAAACCGGTAATGTTCCCTTTTTGGCACTGAAATCAGAGATACTGTAGGTAATTTGCTTCTACGCACATTTTAATCCCACAGTACAGTCGTGTTTCTTTAATGTATGTAAATTACCTTGCTGATTTTCTGTCATAACTGCACCCACTAAAAAAAAAACAACAAAAAAAACATGTTTTCTTCCTTGTTGTGTTGCTTCTAGCTACTTTTGATGAATTCCACTTCACAATATGTTTTAATAATTAAACACCACATTATCTTTGACCCTGTGCTCTTTTAATTATCAATCACGAGTTTGCCCAAGGACATGCCCGTTTTTATTATTATTTTTTTCATTTTTATGTATTTATTTCGCAACCAATTTGTGCGGCCGCTGTTTCGTATTTGCAGGAGGACACGGCGGGCGACTACCAGAAGGCTCTGCTGTACCTGTGCGGGGGCCAGGATTAATGGGCAGCTCTGAGCGATGACCCACCCGGACAAAGCTACTCCGAGATGAGGTTATCGATTCGCAGTTGTTGATTCTTTATGACTTTAGCATGCTATCGATTGAATTAGTGTGAATTACCGTGGCTTGTCATTTCTGACTTATGGCGCGTCTTAGGACCGCGGCCCATAAGAGAAATCTACGTATTGATTAAACTCGTGACACTACTTTTGAATGTTAAGTGTGAATCCATAAAGCGCTGTTAAAAGGTGCGTCAGTAACTTTTCTGTTCGTCTCCTTATAGATTTGTTATTGCCAGATCTTTCCTTTGTACGGCATTAAACTTATCTTCCTCCGCGGAGACGAGCCAAGTAACAGATAAGATCTATGGAGAGGCGAGTCCGCTCAGAGTAAGAGCACAAGGTTTCCGAGCCATTTTTATCCATAAAATCACCTGTAATTGAATAAAAGCAAGATAGATACCGTATTTTTCGGACCGTAAGGCGCATTTAAAATCCTTTATTTTTCTCGCCAGTGCGCCTTATAAACGGTGCGCTTTATGTTTGTTTTAATTCTGATTGTGCTGACTGACCTCGAACCGTTTTTATGTGGTACACGGCGCTCAGAAATCTGTCAAAATGTTACTTTTGTAAGCTACGAAGCCGACACCACTGGATGGATTGTCGCATAGAGCACGAAAGCCTCAGAAACATTCGCGCATTGGACAGAAATCCGTACGTATTTGGTGAAATTCGTGCATATTTGGCTGCAGCTGAGCACAAAACAAACTTACGATTACTGCGGCATTTACCAGGGTGACAACAAAACTAAACCAAGTCTTAACTGAGACTAAACCTGGACTACACTCAGAATAAACCGGGTCTAAACCAGAACTGAACCAAGAGTGAGTTCTGTCTTTTTGCACACACGGAGCAAAGTCATTCGAGAGTTTACGGATCCCATCTTACGCTCAGCTACAATAAAACATGCGCAGACCTCTCACCCCAAGCACACGAACACCTCTGAAAGACTTCGTGCTCCGTATTGTCGGAGCATTACGGCGATCGTGGTCCGGAGCCTCGCGGATTAACACGTAATGTGCTTCACCATCATATTATGGTGCGTGTATGAGGACCCAAAAAGGCTCCTGTTCAGAGACGTGCTGACTTGCTGTACGTGCCCAGTTGAAGCAAACGAATTCACTTCTTGCGATTGTTCTGGGTGGATTAACCAAAGAACTCCAACAACTAGATATCGGTGTCAACAAGTCGTCTAAAGTTAAACCGTGAGCCGCGTGGGAGCGTTGGACGACAGAAGGCGAACGTCAGGCGAGTTACGCTACGATCTGCCAGTGGATCGTGGATGAGCGAAGGGATCAGTCTCACTTAATGCGCCTGATGTATGAAAAAAATACCCGTTCACTGATCTAGGCGAGGCAAGTTTATTTGTACAGCACAATTCGTACACAAAGACAGAATAAGAAATACATTAAAATCACAACACAAACAAATCACGACATAAACAATCATCATAACATTTTAAAATCTAGCCCCTTATAATCCGGCGCGCCTTACGGTCCGAAAAATACGGTACGTTTAATGCCATACTGTGAAATATTCTAGGCAAAGTAATACATCTCTATGGAGACAAGCAGACCAAAATGATGCGTAGTGCACCTTTAAATGTCAGCTAAATAGAATGACTTGAACATTTGTATAATTCCTAAAAATACAAAAAAATATATTCATTTAAAACTGAAAATGGCAGAAACTTAGAAAAATACAATAGTAATTTTAATAATACCACATGTTTGGTCAGTCAACATAAAAAAATCAAACATTTAATTTGTGTAAAATCCCACAGCCGTCCAGGTAAAACTGAATAAGCAACTTGGATGAGCTGAGAAACATTATTCAAATTTCTGTCCAGTTTTTCCTTTTGCCGTTTAATTTTCATTGTTGCTCATGTTTATTAAAAATTGTCAAGTCGTTCTGTTTTTTTAGCATCGCGTCACAGCCTTTTGGAGCTGGGCTAATCCTCACCGTCATGTACGCGATGTGAAAAGTTGTTTACTTGTTTGTGTACTGTTTCCTGAGTTAAATGCAGCTTAGAAAATACAATCCTCCCGATGAATAATTAAAAAGAGACATGCCACCACGACTCACACTCTCATTAATTCCCAATGACCGAAGCGCGCGGACGTGTTGCAAAACATCTGTCGGTGATCAATAAGTAATGGGATCCTAATAGACATTTGTTGACTATATAAAGACGTCTCTTCGGCGTCTCCGTGCGGACCGTAAATCAGTAGACTTGACGTGGAGGTTATTGAGAGGAGGACGTCCAGAAGGTGGCAGCAAATCTCACCACGAAGCCTCACGGTTAATTACACACAGAGAAAAACTGCACACGCATTTTTCAGCATTTCTGTCTACTGGATTCATTTGTTATCAGGGGTTTGCTGCCCGACAAAGGCGAAAGACCTGAACTTTCCGGAGTGTGAAACTGAGAAAAACGACTTCAAAGTTTCTGTTTAGACAACAGTATAAAAGGTAGGACTCTCTGCTTTTGTATCAAAGGCAAAAACAAGGAGTTGTGCAAAGGCAAAAGGCAGAAAAAGTTACATTATTATTATTTTCTTGATATTCACCATAATTACATCCATTTTAAGAACATCTAACCAAGCTCTAGTCATCATAGTGTTTGTTTTATATTATATATAAGACATTTGGATTTCCCATTTAGTGCTAAACAGCAACATTTACACATTTAAACAGTTTGACAGACGAGTTACTTTGCAGTTTTGTATGTACAGTGTGAATAAATACACAAAATACTTCCACATTAAAGATAATTTAAGTGTAATTGAACAAAAAGGTGGATTTATTTAACGTGTTAAGACCCCGTGCCACCAAAAAGAAGGAGGTGAGAGGTTAGATTTTAAAATAAAACACATTTATTAACTAAATCACAAAGAAAACATGCACTGTTTCTGCCTTTTGCCTTTGCACGACTCCTTATTTTTGCCACATGATACAAAGGCAGAGCACAGGAACTGCCAAATAAGACTCACAGGGTAATTTTGAGCTCAATATTTTTCACGATATTTATTCACATGATAAAGGAGGTCTCAAATATGCCCAAAATATCTCTCAATTAACACATTTTTGACCAAACCAAAGGGCAGTGTACAATCCACACATTTTAAAAGTCATTGTAAACAAAAAATGCTCCAGATACTGAAATTGTAATGTAGAATTATCACCAAGTATTAGTCTAGTAAGTATTAGTACTGTAAGTTTATCTTTAGTATAAAATTTGGATGCATATACAAGTTGGAGAAGTAAATGTGTGCGGTATTTTCCCTTCATTATAATTCCGATGTTTTGTTTTTTATTATGTAGAGGTGGGAAAATAGTCAATAAACAATAAAACTATTAATATTAGCATTTGTTTTGAAGATTTGCCTAATATAAATAATAAAAAATAAGATATATATGAGTCACTGATGACGAAGTACCTCTGACCTCCATGGAACCAAATCATTTTTTTCAGAAATCATGAGTTATTCTGCATGTTTTTTGTCCTTAAAGTGTTAAAATGTCATGTGGTGCGACCGTGCATCATGTGGTGCGACTAATAACAGCAGGAATTCTGTGGCTGGAGTTTAATAACAGACAAAGTCGACTTGGGTGAATGGTTCTTTAGGCATTTTTCTTCATTTGATGCATTTTCCAGGGCAGTAGTTTGTTCATTAAACACAAACAGGCGACTGTCATATTGGAGCAAAAGAAAATATCAATATGCATTAAAAATCTAAAGAAACGCAACAGTTTGTTTCTATACACTTCATATTACTCACAACTTAGATTAATATCCCAACCATGGTTTAGAAAATAAAACTATTTGAAGGTTATTCTCGGTCGCACCACATGACATTTTACACTAAAAATGCTGAATATAAACACAGATTTATGCACCTGACACTGGAAATATTTGAAAAAGTTCAATAGAAACTAATATTTTTTATATTTTAACATTTGCCTGTTGAAAATCCTTATACGTTAACCCATTTATTTCTACAGGTTGTCATTTCACGCGTCTACATAACCCTCAACAGCACATTTAAAGATGCAGCACATTTTTATTATTCATGTTATTCATGTTTGCCAATACCACCGCCCCTCTGTATGCACTTGAGTCACTTTGAGTTTAATAAGTTGTTGCCGTCCTTTGCGCGGTCTTACATCGGCTTATGCACCTTACAGTGGATTTGTAAGGTGTATAAGCCTAAGATACGTGTAAAGAAGCAGCAGACAGACACATGACCCCGGGGTCCGGCTCGTCCGCCTGTTGTTTGTGGACCTGTGGGTGCTGTGTGGGTGCTGGGAGATCAAATAGCCACTGGTGCTGGAGGCTTCCATCTCCCATGATCCTCTTGGGCTTCGCCGCCGATGCGCTGCGAAGCATTTCAAAGGTTCATGAGGTATGATGCACGCTACGACTATTTTTCCAAAACACAAAGGAGAATATGCAACCAAACGTAGCAGTGTTATTGTATTGTAATATTTAAAGAGAATATGTTGTGTTTTTGTGGGGTATTTATTCTGAAACTGCAAATGTAAATCATAATATTGGTCTAAAACAGCTTAATAATTGGTGCTGAGATTTTATAAAGTAATATTCCCCCTATTAATTAACTATTTTTCCATAAAATATCCAAAAGCCATAGATGTTGAACCTGATCATTTATATTTTTGACTAGAATCTGGATTTTAACAATAATTTTTAGCTCTCCCCCTTCTGTTTCTAAATACTTCAGGGTTACTACAGTGTTTTAAAAAGCCTTAAAAGCATTGAATTTATGAATTTGGAAATAATAGCTTAAAAAGACTGGAAAAAGTCTTGAATTTGTATATCTGGGTCTTAAAATTTGTGCAGTACGTAACTTCTCCGTATCACATTTCTCCTCAAAAGTTTAATTTGTCAACCATCATTGTATTTTATAAATAACGTCGCCTATGTAAAGAGTGGAGGAACCAATAATTAAGAACGCAGCGCAGCCCCGGGTCAAAATCCTCTGAACGCTACTCCCCAGATTCCTTTGTTTGAGAAATAAACAAACACAAATTCAAGAATCTGGAGGTTTTTTTTGCCGTTAAGTCTAAAAGGCCTGAAATAGGCTGTGAAATAGGTATTAAGTTTTCTTTTTAAAAGGTCTTAAAAAGGTCTTGAATTTAACTTGAAGAAACCTGCAGGAACCCTGATATTATTGTCCTATGGAATATTGTGCTGTAATCTGAAACTCAGCCAAAGAAACAGGTGAACAGACTTCCTTTTTAAAACTGCAGAACTGGTTTTCATTTTTATTTGTGTTTCGATTGCTGAAAAATCACAATTTAATTTAATTCTGCATGTATGAACTTAGATTTTTTGTAATAAGTTCTACTCGCCCTTACGTCACAAACCAGGAATACGTTTGGAAAGGAGCGATTACAACTTCCGGCGGGCTCTGTTCGCGGGAGTAAGTCTGACAAAATCGAGGAAAAATGAGCTTCAGTGGGTTTTATCCAAGCCCGGGGTCGGGAACTACACCGGAAGCTGCCGTCGCGTGTTTCCGAACTTCTTGGATAGAGCTTATTATGAAAAATCTAAGGCCATAGATGTAGAATTAAATGAAACTGCCATTTTCCATAGTCTATAATCCAAAGTAAATATAGAGAAGTGGACAGGGACAGTTTTGAGTTGGCTGTTGATGATGGACTAGAAAACTAACATGATTACAAGTTCATGAAAGTTAACTGTACCTAATATGTCCTCTTTAAACGTGAATTTCCCTCTGCATACTTATTATTTAAATACACGCTTTTATGCTACACCTGCTAAGAGTTAAAGGTGAGTATGTTTGCAGGCACCGGCATGTATTCCTCATGGCTCACGAGCTTCCCCCTCCAACACATTTCACCTCTGCTCATGTCAAACACTGATTCAGGAATTCGCAGTTGCATTTTTGTCTGTCTCGAGCTATTAATCTTGCATGCATTTCTATTCTATAAACTCCTGTGCACACATACTGCAGCTCCCGGTACAAAATGCCAAGACATTTAGCAATAGTGCGACATACAGTATGTACCAGCCCCGGAACATTGCAGGGTCTGTTCACGCTTAACCTGGAATTTTTATTATCACATTTTCCAGACTCCAGAGTATAAGTCGCACCAGCCAAAAAATGCACAATGAAGAAGAAAAAAACATGTATAAATCGCATTTTTAATGGGTTATTCTATAAAATCAGAGACCAAGAACAGACATTTCAACACTTTAAACTGTCGTCCTCACCTTTTTTTGTTTTCTTCATTGCAGTTCGAGTTTCCCCCTCTTTTCCACCAGTCTCTTACAAGTTTGTTGCTCACTCCAAACCTTCTTTTTGCTGCTCGATCACCGTTTTCTGCTGCAGATTTCACCTCTTGCAGCTTGTGATCTGCAGAATATGACTTTCTTTTTGGAGACATTTGTGTTCAGTCTTTCTCATTTGTCTTTATACAGTAAGTTGATGTTTAAACTTTACATTTTCAGTGGTGCAGGAGTAACAGGAGCAGCAGATACTGGCGCACAAGCCTAGAGCGCCCCCTCGTGGCTGCCAGTGTGAAAATAAAGAACATGTGAAATTACATAGTTTAATATATAAGTCACATCTGAGTATAAGTCTCAGAACCACCCAAACAATGAAAAAAATACAGTTTTTATTCACACATAAACCTTCCCTGCATGTTTCAGGTATTTTGGGAAATTGCCTGATCAAAAATGCAGGAAATCAGTTCTGGCAACACTGCTCTGGCAAAACTGATTGACTGTGATCATTTCCAGGTCACGCTTTGGGTCTGATTTATGTTATAATGTTGTTTCCTCGTCAAAAACAGACCTGGAGTTGTGTTTTGTTTCATTCACACATGTTTAACACACATATTCTGCATATTTAAGCTGAGTTCTTGTCTCAAACACTTGGTTCCACCCTGTGTTGTCATGTAGTGATACAGGAAGTGTCCCGCTGTGTTTTTAAAGTCCTTAGACCACAGGTGTCAAACATGCAGCCCGGGGGCCAAGACCTTTAATATGGCCCTTGGCTGATTTTCTATTAAATTAATTAAAATTTTCTGATTTTTCTGGTAATTTTCTGTGCCGCTTAGCATAGCAGCGTCTCCAACACTTCTCCAGAGCAGCACAAATGAAGAATTTCCTCTTTCCAAACGCTCTTAAAGGACGATCGTTTTGACTGTTGACCGTGACGCCCTCATCAGCAAAATGACAAAAATGAGAAAAGTGGAGCTGAGTGCAGGAAAAATTGACTAATTCTTATTTGTTCACGGAGCTGAATGGGAAACCTGTGCTCAGTGTGTTTGCAACAAGTGGCGGTGCTCAAGGATTATAATCTTAAACACCACTACAAGACACGGCGAAAAATATAATAACCTGAACTGAGAATTGCAAAGACAGAAGATACAGAAGAACAAATTATTGCTGGAACTGAAGAAAGAGCCAAGAGGTTCATGATGCTGCTGTGAAAGCTGCCTGATCGCTAGCATAATATTATAAGACTTTGTAAAATCAAATCAAATAAAAAAGATTTCTGTGAGAGATTTGCGTTTCTCTGCACAAATATTTGGATTTATTGCTATTTTTGGGGTATATATGCCTTGAGTTTTCTGATCCGGCCTCTTTGGGGTCAAAGTTGGTTGTATACGGCCCCCGGACCAAAATGAGTTTGACTCCCCCTGACTTACACCTTCACTAGAATCATTTGGGTCGTTTCAGCCCTGGAATTGCCCATTTCTACTGAACTAAAGGTAAAAGGAGCTTGAAAACTACTGGACGGGAGATGTAGACACTCAAACATGGGTGAAAATACAGCTCCAGGTCTGTTTTTGATGAGGTAACAACATTACAACATGATTTAAAGCTCACAAGAGTCAATTTTGCGTAATTTATGTGTTAAATAGATCAATGAATGAATCCTAAAACAATCTATTTGTACTGTGGTTGTTTTCTAAGAAGGAAAGACCAAAGCAAACATTGTCCAGCAAGTCACTTCAATATAAATCCAATCTCTAGTCTAGCCAGGAGCCCCAAGGGGTAAAAGAACAATGATTGCCAGTTATTTGTTGAATGATTGAATATTTTAAAGTTTGCAAACTGTTTTTCCGTAAATAGTGGGAGTGTCAGATGTAAATTTGACTCTAAACAGTCTTTTGCAACAGCTAAACTTTTCAGTAGCTTTTTGTTGATTGTTTTGGGGCAATGGACTTCCAAACTGTTCAGCTACGATCCAATTTAAGTACAAATAAATCTTAATTTAACCAGAATACACATAAGCCCATCTAAATTTATTTTATTATGAAGAAAATGAGATAAGGTTGGGATTAAATACGATTCTTTGTCGTTTGTCCTACTTCTGTCTGTGCTCTGTTATGTTATTAGGTTTTTTTCTCACTCTTTCTTTTTATTTACCCTTTAATACGTTCCCACACTAAAGAACAAGTCATATTTCATTAAAAAACATTAGAAGATTAACGTATTTACTTTGTTTTGCTTGTTCTTGTACAGCACTGCACAAAATAAACACCAAGGAACTAAAGATGATAGTAACATGGTGCTTTTTTGTTGTTTTGTTTTTTACAAATGTGTAATTGTTTCAGAAGTCATATTTTTTAATTAAAACTTATCCTTTCTATCATTGAGAAGCAGAATTCTTTAAACATTGGATTGTTCACCCACTAATAGGGAACGAGACAGGTTAGTTTTACACCACTGATGATGTGTTGTTGCAATAATCTCTACATAATTACAATATTTGTTATTTCAGTGCCATTGAATACAGCCCTTTTTTATTTCTTTATTTATTATTTTATTTTTATTTTAGCTAGAACCATCTGTTTTACTTTTCTGTAGCTGCCAGTTGCCTAAATTAAGGCACAAAACTAAACAAAAATTAGCTTAATGCAAATTTCTCCACTTCTTGGTTTGATTCCCAGTGTTGGAAAAAGTCACAAAAGCACAAACACGAACCATTTGCGATCGATAAAATAAAATAGTGACAAATTCTTTCTCATAGACACAAGTAACAGAGCTTTAGGATGAAGAAGCCTTTACCCCTGGACTAAACACCTTTTGCTTTTACAGTGACATTTAGTTTAGTTCGTGTGTCTAGTGCATCTCCCCCCTGACATACAGCAGTGTTCAGTGTGTTCAGTGTGTTCAGTGTGCGCCCACATCGCAGGAGGCTAATATAGCTGTTAATCATTACGAGTGACTTAGCATCGACGCGGCCCCCGGCTAGGACTTTAGCCTGCCATAAATCACCGCCGCTGTGAAGACGCTGTGAACAAGCCCCGACTCCCTGTGCACACACGAGCACAGCAGTGACTCCGCAACTGGGTTTTCTCAGGGGAACAGCATTTTGTCAAGTAATGGTCCTTATGTGCAGACTTTCCACGGTTTTGACATGGCAAAAGTATGTGGATGACAAATAGCTAGCATAATATTCTACTATTATTTGTTAGTTACAGTGGGCTGGGTTCACGTGAGATCACAATATGAGAGAATAATGAATAATATGAGAGAAAATGAGTCTATAGTTTAAAGGTCCCGTGTTACACTGTTTTCTGATCTGTTATAATGTTGTTTCCTCCTCAAAAACAGACCTGCACTGCAAGAAAGGATTTTCTAGCAGTTAAACTGACTTGAATTAAGCAGATTCATCTTAAAATATCAATTTTAAGATTTTTTTACTTAATAAGATGAGATTTTATTTTACTTGTTTCAAGATATTCCATCCTGATTTATCTTATCTCGATATTACAACTTATTCTAAGCACTTTTTATATGAAATCAAGTCAGGTTAATCCTCTTTATCTTCCTTCTCAAACCAATAAGGCAAAAAAATCTTGCCATAAATACTTGAAACTAATGTTTTCTGCTTAGAACAAGATTCGTATTTCGTCTTGTTTTAAGAAAAGTGAAAATTTCTTACTGCACTGGCAGATAATTTCACTTAAAATAGGGCATTTTTACCTCAAAATAGTTTTTTTCCTTATTTTTGGTAGGCCTTTTCTGCTATGTGGAGTTGTGTTTTGTTTCATTCTCTCATATTTTAATGCACAAACCCTGCACATTTAGGCTGAGTTTGTCTCTCAAAACCGAAAACACTCCCCTTTCCACCTTGTGATGTCATGTGTCAGGAAGTGCTCTACAAAGTTATAAAAGCTGAGGTACTCAAAAAGTACAAAATGATTAAACATTGACCTTAGCAGGAGTGATGCTTGTACCAGGTTGTAGCGCCAGTGCTAATTTCCACCTGTCGTCCCTGAGCAGGTTGATGTTGTAGTTCATATAAACAAACATTAAAAGCCTTTCATACCACATGGCAGATAAAGTAAAAAATTGCATGCCATGTGGTATGAAAGGCTTTTAATGTTTGTTTATATGAACTATAAGATCAACCTGCTCAGGGACGACAGGTGGAAATTGGCACTGGTGCTACAACCTGGTACAAGCATCTCTCCTGCTAAGGTTAATGTAGATTGTGGACTGTCCCTGTCTAATTAAATAAACTTAACTAAACTGATCATTTTGTACTTTCTGAGTGCATCCGCTTTTTTAAATGCAGTTAATATGATTCAGGAGCAGGACCAAGCCTCAGCCGCCCTCGCCTCCACTCCAGCGAATCACAGCTCACTTCTACCACACCTCAATTTCCCAGAAGCCTATTTGTAACAGCCTATCCCGGCAACCCAGTTTGTCCTGAATAAGTCAACTCCACCCTCCCGACCCCGATCTGTTCGCTTCCAGACATAAAACGCCTACGAGGGGGGTCCAGTTCCTGCTGGGCCATGTGAAGATTGAGACCGAACCCCCACCCTGAGTCTCAACCCAGCCAACCCGCCTCGTCTCCTTATAATAAACTCTTCTTCGCACAGTGTTGTTGTTGGCGTGGTCTTTGCTAGTGAACTTTGTATGTGAGACTGGTCCCTACACTGAAGAGCATCAGTTTATTTGTTTGTAAAGGCACAGCGCATATTAATGAACATTTAAACTATAAATATGCAAAGATTATCGCCGGCGTGGCTCATTTCCATCTTCAGTCCCTCGGCCAAGTAGCACTCCTGCCCCTCCATACACCTCCTAGAATCATTTGGATGATTACACCACTCGAATTTCTTATTTGTACTAAACAAAAAGCAAAAGGAGCTGTTAATTTGACCATTACCGCAATTACATGAAATCACAAGGTGGAACATTTTGAGCTATGAGATGTAGACCAGGGGTGGGCATGAGAAACAGAAAATATTGTATTGTAATTCACTTCTGCATAATATTAATTGTATTTTTTAGTAAATAGCATTGTTTTGACACGCTGATAACACTGGTAAGAGTTGATGTTGTGAATAAACAATGAAAAAGTGAGGTTGTCTTCCAAAAAAGTAACAAAAAAACCATCTAAAATAAAAGCGATGCAGCTTTAGTCCATGCATGAGGTAAAATTATAAAATATGTTTATTTTGTAACTCCAAATGAGCTTAAACGGGCTGGTCAGAGTCAACCAAAGGGCCGTATGTGACATATTAGTATTAAAGTTTTACTCAAACGTGCGTAAATGAAACAAAACCAAACTCCAGGCGTGTTTTTCGAGGAGGTAACAACATTATAACATGGCTTAAAGCTCAAAGGAGGCAATTTTGCGTAATATCGGACCTTTAAATTGAGCTGGAGCACAGGTCAGGATCCTATAATGATATGCTTGGCTTTCAATTGTCTGTTTGTCATTTTTTGGATCTGATTTATGGTTAATATTTCCGTAACTACTGGCTCTATCCACATGAAACAAAAATTGGCTCAAAGTTTAACGTCGTCTCTGCCAGCGAATAAACAAATGGTTCCAGATTTGTGGAGCCGAACTTTAATAACAACAATAAGGTCCAACAATTGTGGATTTCTGTTTTGCATATTTCTTTCCAAAACAGTGAATTTGTCATAGTTTTATAGGCCCTTGTTCTCCATCTGAAACTACAACAGCAAATTTGAATGCAAAAATACATATAGCCTAATATGTTTTTGTTTACCACACACCTCCTGATGTCATCTGGTGGTAATCACCAAAACCTCCTCCATGTTTTTAAAGTTCATACACCTTCACCTGGCCCGTTTTGACTTAATATCGGCATTTTCACTCACAGCTATTAACAATTTCATAATAAGTAGCCGTTATTTCAACCTGATTCCAACTGCTTCACTCCTCGGTGTGTCTGCAAACTGTGTCCATTAGGTTTGGGCGATAATACAGTGATACGGTGTCCCGCAGTGTCAAAAAGTAGCAGCGGTGTCAGTTTCATCGCCGTCATTAAATAAATCTGCATAAGGAAAACCACAGCAGGACTTCCTCCCCTCCGCTCTCTCTCCTCTTCAAATGTGGTTCCGCTCGGAGATTTCCATCCACACGCAGCGAGGAGGAAGAAAAAAACCCGACTGACGCTTCGTGTGCGACGTTGAGCCCAAAAGTTTGTGATGGAGACGTTTTATCGAAGCCGAGAGTCGAGAGGGGACGAGGCTGAAGAGGAGAAAGTTCCCGAGGGCGAAGTCAGACTTTCACGGAGGAGACGGTAAAGAACAATTTATGATTCTGCTTCAAAACATGTTTGTGTCGACCGCTGTGCACCTCTGAAACTTTCTAACTACGACGCAGACAATAAAGGCTGTGATTGACAAACATAAGCCTTAATTGCCTATGCCTTAGATAAAATAGTAGATTTGAATCTACTGATTTTGTAAATTTATCAAAAATAATAATAATAATAATGCATCAGTTTTATATAGTGCTTTTCAGGACACTCAAAGACACTTTACAGAGCATTATTCATTCACTCCATACCTGGTGGTGGTAAACTACTATTGTAGCCACAGCTGCCCTGGGGCAGACTGACGGAAGCCATCGGCCCCTCCGACCACCACCAACACTCACGCACACACCACTTTCATACTAGGCAATGTGGGTGATGTGTCTTGCCTAAGGACACGACAGTTTTTTTTGCGACTGGCGCCCCACGGGCGCACCTGGAATTCAGTGTCGTCTCCCAACCAAGTACTCCCCACGCCCCGCCCAGCTGAGCTTCTGAGATCTGACGGGTTCAGGCTTTTGACGATCCGGTATGGCCACAAAATAAATCATTCATTCATTCATTGGTCCTCTCCACCGCTCTACATTTCCGCGGCTCCGCTCATTCTAGACTTTGAGGAATAATGTGTTTAATGCAGCTTTGCGCACATTTGTTTACGTTTTACAGAAACTAAACTTAAAACCGCATGGCTCATTTGCATAAACTATAAACAGGAAAAAAACCAGCTCGTGCGCTGATGCTGATGCTGATGCTGATCGAACGCACTGGAGAAGTTTGGTTTGATCAGACCTTGTGCCTCATCTTCAAATATAAAGCTGCGACTCTGTTTCTGAACGGTTTAGGTGCAGCTACAAAATTCTTAATTATGCTGAGAATAAATAAATAAATACTGAGACGGTTTAACGGTATCAAAATTTGGATGCCACCCAAACCTAGTGTCCATGCGCCCTCTGCTGTAATTGAAACACCAACGCTCGCACTGTAAGACCAAACGATGCACAATACGAGACATTTTAACACTAGATTTGAGGGTCAGAGGGTCTAAAATGTTTTGCGTACCGACAGTGTACAGTATAGTGTGCGCTGAGGGACTTTTAATTGGTTTGTTTCAGATATACTAGTGAGTGGATTTTAGTCGACAGATAAACAACCTTATAGAAAATCTTATTAGGAAACAGAAGTAAATAAAAAGCACAATTAGGGTCTAAGGATTCAGGAATGTTTAATTAGGCAGAACTGTCCAAGTGAGTTCCAAACTTATTTTTGACATCATATATTAGTACAAAGCAATATTTATATTTATTTATGTATTTAATAGAGACAGTGCATATTAATGAACATCTACAATATTGCAGTGTAAATATGCCAGATTATAGCAAAAATTCTAATTTCCATCTGTAGTCCCTCGGCAGGTGACACCACAGATTTAACAGCAAAAACAATAACAACAATTATACACTAAAAGTCTCCACAAGTCTGTTTTTTTCCTTTAGCCGCTGTTTCTAGTGGGATTTAAGGGCCAATATTAAGCAGAATGGATGAGCTTTAAAGAGAAACTTTGACATGTTTGAAGCTAATGTGTTGGGGAAACATGAGGTTCTCGTGTAGGCACTGGCCAAGGTTTGAATATGTTATGCTGTGTTTTAAATTAAGGCAAGACACTACAGGTAGATACGAAAAACTCTTGCATTTAAAGTTGAACTCCGGCACGTTTGAAGCTAAAGTCCGTCGCTAGAGGTGGTGGAATTCTGTCAGAAGCCAAAAAACGGCACAGATCAGTGTTTCCTCGGCGGAGATCTCACTGTGGCAGTGAGTCTGTCAAGGCAACAAACTAGTGTAGTGATGGGGGCAAGTTCTGAACTTCCACATAAAACCCCAATTTGCTTCAGACTGAAGAAGCTTAACACCACTTTAACCCATCTGACAACAGCCACGAGTCTAACAAACCAAACGCTCTGCCTGGTTCACTCATTAGTGTCTGAAAACGTTAGAAAACAACTTTATAAACAGTTTTACACTTCCCTCTGTTGATTTCCCACTGCACAGACCAAAGCCCAAAAGACTTGATCATCGATGTCGTTTCTAATCTCATTTATTTACAATTTATTTACAAGTGAGTTATATTTATTTCTAACACTAAAAATACATTCCCAAAACATTTTCCTTCAACAACTTTCAGTTTCTCTTCTTCTTCACCATCAATAGTCGATCCTCACTTGTTGCTTCTGGACTTTGCAATCAAGGCAGTGAGATCTCCACCGAGGAAACACTGATCTGTGCCGTTTTTTGGCTTCTGACAGAATTCCACCACCTCTAGGAACAGACTTTAGCTTCAAACGTGCCAGAGTTCCCCTTTAAGTTAAGATATGTTTTCACGATGTTATTTCATCAGAAACGTACCTGGAGTTGTGTGTGTTTGTGTTTATTTCTCCAAAGCTCCAAATCCAGTTCAACTTTATTTGTACAGCACATTTTACCAACACAAAGTCTCCAAAATGCTGCACAGAGAAGGCACAGTGTAAATTAACACATTAAATAAAATAAAGCATAAAATAAATAAGCCAACATAAAAAATACTTAAAATAGAAAAATAGCTAATAAAAAAACAGTTAGAGGACCACATGATTCTCACGTCGTGTGAAAAGCCTGTGAGTAAAAGTGTCTTTTTAAACGAAACAAACAAGTCTGATCAAGACTTTTGGCTTCCGATCTGATTTTTTTAAATGCTCTTTCCAATACCAATCCGATACCTTTTTTTAATTCAACCCTAAGGAATGGAAGGAACCATCCTCGGATTGAAAGGATTATTTAAGTGTTTTATTACACTTTCAAAATGTATGAATGAAATAGTGTTTGAAGAGCTGGAACACGCTCACAGATCTGGTTGTAGCTCCGGTAGCGCCGTCTCTGTAATGTGTCGTGAAGGAAGTTCGTACCTTGGCTCCAAAAAGCCCATTAGACGACAAAAGCCGATGTTTTCCACGACAGACAGCGGTCGATCGTCTAAAGCGATGAATTCAACAATCCTCTGTGTTATTTTCTTAGACTTGTCGTTATTTCAAGGCTTTTCTCTTCTTTGAAACACCTCCTCCAGTGTTTGTAAATCTCAAACTCGTCCGGATGATTCTTTTGTAAGTGAATCAAATTGGTCGTGTTAAAGTGGCTCTGCTGGTTCCTCCAGGAGAAACTGTTTGTTTGCAGCGTTTGCGTCGCTGTTTGACTCTCGTTTTGTTGCAGTGGAAAGTCCCACACAGCGACATGGCGGCGTTTTGATTTACGGCTGCCGTAAAGCGCGTCGATGCTGCAAAAACATGTGAAATGGATCGGTCTGAACACGTGGCTGAATCTGATGCTGTCCGATACTCATAAAAGAATCGTATTGGGAAATGATACCGACACTGAATATGGGATCGGGACATCCCTACTGTCATGTAGTTTTCAAGTTACCTACAGTTACTTTTACCTGTAGTTCAATACAAATGGACATTTCCAGGGCAGGAATGATCTAAATTATTTTATTGAAGGTGTGTAGAGTTTAAAAACACAGTGGAGCCCTTCCTGTATTTCCATATGACATCATAAGTGGAAGAGTTTTCTGTCTGAGAGAAGAACTATAAATATAAAGTAAATATGAAGGATTTGTGAGTTAAACCTGTGTAAATGAAACAAAACACATGTCCAGGTCTGTTTGTGATGAGGGAACCACATTATAACACCCTGTAGATCAGAAAGTAGCTCATTTATCACACTCTTATAATACAGTAACTATTTGTAGCTTTCCAATAATCTCACTGTTCTTGTAAACCGTGATTTTACAAAACTTTTTCACACATGGCATTAACAGAACCCTGTGTTCTTAGCTCAAAATCTCCTTAGAGTCACCGGGTACTTTTCCAGGACGTGCCTGCCCCTGCCAGCCAATCAGAGCCCACACACGATCAGACCACTACAAATGTGCAGAACAGGAGGTAGGAAGTTTACTTTTCTAGTTTCCATAAGACACGGACGTTGAATTTACAGACCCGTTAACAGGCTTTGCCATCAGAAGGATCAAAATTTCGATATAAAGGAGCAAATTTAAACGGATAAGATTTCAAGTCTGCAACAAAACATTAGATATTTTAAGTTTGGAGCATTAGTTTGCTTCTTGAAGGAAAAAGAACAGAAAAAATACAGTTTCTAACATGTATCTGAACAGGTGCACAGATCATTTGGAGTATTTCTCATCAGTTCACGCAGTTTTCCGACTCGTTCACACGGCGCTAATTCACCGACACACATGATCCGTGAAATGTTTTTTCAGCACTACAGGTCTGTTCATGTGGACTGAGAGCACAGACTATGAATAGGCCTGTATAGAACCATTCTACATAGAGTACGGTATATATCTAGTGAGATGTAAATGTATTATCTACTTTTACAGGACAAAATGTATGTAAAACCTATGTATTTCATTCAATTTTCCTTCTTTTTTATATGAAATACTGTAAAATCCAGTCTGGGTAATGAGTTTTATGTACATTTATTTACAAAAATAATATGTAAAATACAGTTATAGACAAAAATCTAAGTTTTTCCTGCTCTAAATTCATAAAATGTGGCACCCAATGGAGCACAGAAAGAGCACAGAAAAACACAAATGAGCACAGTCTGACAGTTTTGATAGTCAAACTTGTTTTTGGGAGATGATTGATCAGTTTTGAATGAAAAACGGGATTTTTCTGAGATAAAGTTTGTTTCGGAAAACTTAAATTGTGTTTAGGATTTTGTCTGAGCTTTTTTTTCAATAGAGAAACGTGTCCGTGTGTGTTTCTCTATTGAAATTTCAAAGAGAATAGACGAGAAAGCCTTTTATTGCCATTGTCACCGTGTAACGAGATGAGAAGCTGCTCCTTCAAAGTGCACACAAACATTAATAAAACTATGAGCTAATACACATAAACTACCAGAATAAAACTTGTGCAAAACCCGACAGGGAAAACACAGACAGACACATAACCGAAGGTCCGAATGGCGAACAGCATAAGTTCTGTGTGTTCAAATGTATTTGTCTACAGCCTTTTTATGTTGAGAGTTACTTAATTTTTTATAAGGTAAGAAAGCATTTTTTATCTAGTTGACTCAAATGCTAAATAGATATCCAAAATCCCCTCTCTCTATATATGTTTAGTATCTAATATGTCAACAAAAAGAAACAGGACATTTAAACCTTTTGCTCTTTCCAAGTTTCTGTTTTGAACGCCAACATTTATTTGCACATAAACTGCCTCATAAAAACATGATGAAAAACCTGTAATGCATTTTTTGTTACATTTATGTGAGGAGAAGGAGAAGGAGAAGGTTCAAAAATGATGTCTTTAAATGCATTTTTTTATCCTTTCCTATAGTGTCTCGCCTTAACATTAAAGGGATAGTTTAGGTTTTTTGACATGAATCTGTACGTCTCCGTCAGCAGAGTCGCATCAACACTGACTTACCTCCCGACAGCGTCTGAGCCGAGTTCTTCCCCGGTTTCGGTGCTGATGAAAGTGTCCGGTAAGTCGGCTGGAGTCATGAAAATACATTTTTTTTCTTCTCAAAACAATATGTGTTCAAAAGAGTGACACATTTGCGTCACAAAAAGTCAAAGCTCATAATCGCTTGGTACTATTTTCTCTCTGCTTGTATCACTCCACACTGCTCGGAAAGTTCACGACAACGTGTGTGACGACGACACCGACGATGAAGACGTGGCCTTTAGCACAGAGCCAAGGGGAGATCTGTATGAACCCGAATATACTGAAGCCCAAATTCAGCAGATGGAGTCAGAACAGCAGAGAGAGAAACAGGAGGGACAGAGGGACGAGCTGAAGAACCTGGAGTTTTGTTGTTCCAGCCTGGAGAATCACAAGTCCAAACCATTTTTATATATATTCTTATACAGGCTTCTATACTTATGGCTGTAGCTCTCACATTAGCTCTCTCACATCGCGTCAGTCAAAAGTCTGAGCACGTAAACACCGAACTACTGAAAAAAGTGTTGGATTCGTGCGCGGCTTCACCTGGAGGCAGCGCAGTGACACGAGCGGAGAGAAAATACAGTTGTACCGAGCGATTACGAGCTCTGACTTTCTCGTGGTTCACGTTTTCTAACGCAAATGTGTCACTCTTTTGAACACATATCGTTCTGAGAAGAAAAACGCTTTATTTTCGTGACTCCAGCCGACTTGCCGGACACTTTCCTCAGCACCGAAACCGGGGAAGAACTCGGCCCAGACGCTGTCGGGAGGTAAGTCAGTGTTGATGCGACTCTGTACAGATTCATGTCAAAAATCCAGAACTTTCCCTTTACAACATCAACAATATCAACAAAATCAATAAAAACTCAACTGCAATAATAATAATACATAAAATAAATCACTTTTGTTTAAAAAAATTAAATCAAAATGTATTTTCTGGGACAAAATTGTATTTGTTTTTGTGAAAATACAAAACTACAGAGGTGTGAATTGCCTTGATTCTGACGAAACGATACATTACGTGTTCAGAGCTTGGTTAGCGCCTACACGAGAACCTCATTTTCCCCCAACACAGGCCGGTGCATTCCTCTGCTTGCATTTGCACACACACACCGCACGACGCTCTGTAGCTTTTAGCGTCTACACGTCTAATTCTAAAGGCACAGAACGGCCGCCCTGTGCAGTTAACGGTGATTGTTACGTAAGAGTAGATTAAAGCGAGTGAATAGAGCGAAGTGGCGCGATTTGAAAACATTACCGACAATAAAGTCTTTGATGGAGGAGGTGATGGTATTTCCAGTGAAACCTCTCTGAAAAGATGGCTCGTGCCTTAATTACAGGCCCATTTCAGGTTCGAGCAGGTGTTGCGGAGTCAGACCCCAGATGCAAACTTCCTGTGTGAGATCGGGGTACAGCTGGTGTGTTTTCATCCTTCCCAAAACTACTTTACTTCCATGTAGTAGTATTCCGCGAGGCATTCCAACTCTACCCTGTAATTTCCTTTCTGTTGCAGCCACGAAGCGTTGACAAGCTCCTTCTGCCGAAATAAGAAATGAGAGTCGATGTAACGTGTATAAGCTATAAGGTAAGTTCATTTGTCACGTATAACAACTCAAACACACTGTAAACCTGAATAAGTTAAAAGAACTCAAATTATTTTAAGATGATGAACTTAAAAGTCACAATTTTGCCAGAAATTAAAAGGTTGTACGTTGGCTACTTGTACCTTTAGAAAACAGCTGAATTAAAAGTGTTTATTTAGCTCAACTCAGATATTTGCCGTTCACATGACTCATAGTTTTTTTTTTTTTTAAGGCGACTCAATTATTTTCATTTATTCCGACGCAAATTGGGAGTTTTTAAACCACTGGAATAATTTAATTAATTGTAATTTGTATGTATTTCATGAGTTTGTGCACACATTGTACACATAGTCCAGTACATCCAGCTGCTAAATATTTACACACATTATAAAATACATATATTATACTAATCACACATTAAATTATATGTATATATAGACACAGTATACACATAGTACACACACTGAAAAAAAACAATATCTAGGTGAGTTAAAATGACTTAAATTAAGAACATTTTACTTTATTTGAGTAGATTCATCTTGACAAGTATTTTTTTTTCTTAATTTAAGCAACAATTTTATTTATTTTATTTCTTATTTCAAGTGCAAAAAGTTGTTGTTTTTCTTATTTTAAGTGTAGTAAGATGTATATTTGTATTTTAAGTACAAAAATCTTACTGCACTGGCAGATCATTTTACTTGTCAAGTGAAATTTATGCAAATCATGGTAAAACTTTCATGATCCAAGTCATTTTATCTTGACTAGATTATGTTTTGTGCAGTTTAAATGCTGTAGATGTTCACAGATTAATCGATCCTTTAAACTGCACAAATCTCTCAGTCTGTGCTAATATCAACATCACAAAATTGACTTAATTTTAATTGGAGAATCAGTCTGAGTGAACAAGTTATTTCTGTTTTCTTCAGGACCAGAACGTTAGTGTTGCTCAGTCGTTTCACTGATGCTCGGCGTTTTTCTCCTTTAAGTTTTCGTCTTTCTTCCCTCGATCGTTGTGGATAAATTCTTCATGGACAGAATCTGTTCTTTGTTCCTTGTTGGATGAAGATTTGTTGTTGGGGCAGATTTATGAAGCTGCTCAAAAATATGCGACACTTTTCCACAGGGATTTTGCCAGAGAAAAGTATTGATTGGAAGATACACGACTCAACATCGCAGCACTTCCTGTTGTTGTGATAATCATCTATTGTAGAAACTGGAAGAAAAGATGCTGAGCAAACAAAAAAGTAACTCGATATGAAGCAGTGAACCAAAACCTTCGAATACAGTAGGATTATGTGTAAATGTAAGGTCTGACCCATTGCAAAATACTATATACAGGATCTTTAGAGGCTTTTCATGCTCTGACCTCTTTGAACTGGCTGGTTTGTAACGTCTTTAATAAAAAGAAAGGTGCTCCATGACATTTTGGTGGCATTTTATGACCCGCAAAGATTTGTCAGCTATGAAAAATATGCAAACTCAAGCAGAACTGAAAAGGCTGCAGTGCATTTTTATCTGTTTACAATTTGCATCCGCATTAGAGTTACATTGATCAAACTCTTGCGGTTCGTAAAAGTATATACAATCTTTTTTTTTCTACTCTCAACTGACTTTTGCTTGAAGTAACGCTGGGTAACACCTGCATGATTCCACACAAACACAAAGTTAAACGATACTTCCGAACGGTGGAATATTATAGTCAAAGGAACATTTCCACAGCGACAAGCAGGGTTCAGGTTTGTGGAAATACAAGCCTGCAAACACTAAAAACAGTATATTTCAACTTTTTTTAAATGCAAAACAAAGAAAAAGATGTGTCTATCTTTGGGGTAAAAAGTTACGGATACTGTATTTTCCCTCTTTTCCCAGTAACATTAAAACTATACCATTAAAGGGTCTATTTAAAACTATTTTCTGATCAAGGTTATAATGTTTTTTTTTTCTCATCAAAAACAGACCTGGAGTTGTTTCATTCACACATATTTAATAAACAAATCTCGCATATTTAGACTGAAAACACAGAAAACAGTCTATTCCACCTCGTGATGTCATGTAGCAATACAGGAAGTGCTCCACTGTGTTTTTAAACTCCACACACCTTCACTAGAATCGTTTGGGTGATTTCAGCCCTGGAATCGCCCGTCTTTACTGAACTAAAGGTACAAGGAGCTGTTAACTTGAAAACTACCGCTTCATGATATTGCAGAATGAAACGGAGCATTTTGATCTTCTGAGATGTAGACAGAATATTAATCAATCAAACTTTATTTGTACAGCACTTTTCATACACTGGAAATGTAGCACAAAGAGCTTCACCTGCAACAGAAACATGACAATAATTAAAACAACAGCAACAACACCCCCACCCCACTGTTTCCCCAGGTTATAGTAAAAATAAAAACAGAGAGCTAAATTTAGACGGAGACTAAGTAAAATAATAGCAAGAATTTCATTTAAAACAAGTAAACTAATAATAAAGATTCAGTTTAATTTAAAACAAATACAAGTTTCAATTAAAACTAGTGCTGCCAAATGATTTATATACACTTTAGAATATTGATTCATCACGATTAATCACAGTTAATTATTCTTCCAAAAAAAACAAAACAAAATATTTAGACAAAAATGCAATTTATTATAAAAAATTTATGTTATTGACATGTTTCTAGCGCTGGTAGTTTTGTTGACATCATTGCCGCGGGTTGTCGTGCTCGGTTTGTTGTTGTTGGTGCAGTAACGTCGTTGTTGCCGCTGAATCAAACCCGTGTTTTACTTTAAGATGGTGTTTTAAACTTGTGCTTCTGTGGAAAGAGAGTTCATCGCTGCAACATCTGCAAACTCCCTTAGTTTATCTAAAGTCGCATATGGACCTGATCACTGACGTAATCACCTGCGCCGCCTTCAGGACCATCCGCACTTTCCACAGAGGAGCGTTCAGAATAAACTGTGATTAATCTGCGTTAAAAGAAATGAGTGTGATATTTTTTTGCATGCGTTAACACGTTAACGTTGACAGCCCTTATTAAAAGCTAACTTAAAAAGATCCGTTTTGAGTTTACTTATGTGAAAATATGAACACACGCAGCCAACCTCAGATCCTCAGGTAGAAGCTGAATGACGCCTCACTGTGAGTTTTAATAACAAAGTGTTAATCAAACACGTGTGAATGAAACAAAACACAACTCCGGGCACGTTTTCGATGAAGTAACAGCCTTATAACGCGACTAGACGCTCACAAGAATCCCTTTTGTGCCATACGGGACCTTTAAACTAGCAGATGATTTACTTCCAGCCATTCCTTTGTTCCCAAGATACCACGTTCAGCTCTGCACGCTCTGCCCGCTTTTATATGACACGTAATAACCCATGGAAGGAGGACGGACCCTATAGTCTGTGCATTAGCTGTGTTTTCCACTCGTGTGACAAGATAGCACCTTCAAGGGCACTTTTTTCTCCCAACTTCCCGAGCAACCTTTAGTCTTGTTAAAGTTAAAGGCTCCTGCAGACGCGTAAATAATTGGAGGGCTTGGCATTTCTGTTCTGCGAGGTGTAACAGATAGCGTTTTTTTTTTTTCTTTCTTTCTTTTTCTTAGTCCCAGAGGATGGTCCGCAGATAATGCACATACTGTATGAGAACATGAGAGTCCAACGGTCGTGTGTTCAAATGAAAAGTGATAGACGCGTCTGTGGAAGATAAGGGTTTTTTCGCACGTGTGGCCGAAATGTGACGCTGAGGACTTTTTGTGCAAGAAATAAAACACACACAAGAGTTATTAAAACTACAGAAATACATCTCAGCTTTTAAAAATCACCAGAACTATAATAATTTCAAATAAGAGGTTAATATTTAATGTATATTTTTTACAGTTTTTACCATTACCTCCTTGTCTTCATAGAGACGTTATTGCTTTGCCTTGACTGTTACACACTATGGCATTAAACATACAGTAACTATATTGAATTTATCCAATTATAGTTGTGTTGAACTATTATATGAATTATATGATGTTGAAGTTGAACTCTGGCACATTTGAAGCTAAAGTTCGTTCCTGGAGGTGGTCGAATTCTGTCAGAAGCCAAAAAACGGCACAGATCAGTGTTTCCTCGGTGGAGATCTCACCTAACCCTAACCCTGTGTCAAAATCAGGTCTGAATCCTGCTCTTGACAAAAAAACAATCTGATTATAGTCATTTCAGACTTAATGTTGCTACAGCTAAAGTGCAGAATGTTCTGTTCAGTGACTTTAAATGACACAAACTAAAGCTGCAGCTCTGACAGTGAACGCTGCTCTGTTTCTAAGAGAGAAACTGTAGAAATCCAGGATCTTGCCAGGGTAACTATCAGCTAAAGAGTAACATTTATAATAAATCTGTGTTTTTCCCAGACTTATGTATCAGCTAAAAAGATAACATTTTAATAATTACAATATACAAAGGGGCGGCACGGTAGCTGAGTGGCAACACTCAGGCCTCACAGCAAGAAGGTTCCGGGTTCGATGCCCGGGTCGCCCGGGCCTTTCTTTGTGGAATTTGCATGTTCCTCCCCGTGTCTGGATGGGTTTCCTCCGGGTACTCCGGTTTCCCCCATCAACCCAAAACATGCCCGCACCCCTATGAACTAACATCAAGGACCATGTTGTCCACCCTCCTGTGGGCTCACCACCTGCAGAGGGGTTCACAGGGGGGGTCAGGTGCTATGAGTATTGGGCAGCACGCTGCCCCCGCGACCCAGCCGGATTAAGCGGGAGAAGATGGATGGATGAATATACAAAGGTTTTGTTAGACGCCTGGAGCCTCAGACTCGCTCAGATCATCACAAACCTCGGTCGATTCTTTAGACTCTTTGACATTTTGCCTGTTTGTCCCTGATGTCTTGAATCCTGCTGTAACTTCATTAAAGGTTCTGTCAGGACGATCTCTGGGCCTCTGCGCTGTTTTTTCTTTTTTTACCAAGATTTAACAGAAGTCAGTATCCCACTGGTGATGAATGCTGCTGTTGTGTCCGTGTACACTGGGGTATGAGTGTGTGAATGGGTGAGTGGTTCCCTGATGTAAAGTGCTTCGAGTGCCTTCAAGGTGGAAAAGCGCTGGATAAAAATGCAACCATTTACCATTGGAAACATGCATTCTCAGCATAAGCAGCGTCGCCCCCCCACAGATCCGACCTTTAACTTGGCATGAAGACAAACACTCTTCTGTATCTTCTATCAGAAATATTACTTTACAGAAAATACTTCATCTTAAAGTTGAACTCCAGCACGTTTGAAGCTAAAGTCCATTACTAGAGGTGGTTGAAGTCTGTCTCCGCCGAGGAAACACTGATCTGTGCCGTTTTTTTGGCTGCTGACAGACTTCTGACCACCTCTAGCAACGGACTTTAGCTTCAAACGTGCCCGAGTTCAACTTTAAGGCAATATTGAGTTTTACCCTTACTAGATATTACTTAACTTGCAGTAATATGTTTGACAAGTGTAAATCAAATACACAACAAAATGTAAAAATTATAGATAAGACAAAACAATGTGTGATTATGTAGAAAACGCTGCTCAAATAATAACCAGCTCCATAAGAATCTGCAGACTTCTTCTCAAATTATAGGGTCCTAACTATCCATAATTGTTTAGCTTTGATTTCACAAGTGGAGCAGAGCGTGTGATTGTTTTATGAGAAGAATCCGGCTCTCTGGGGCTGTCACTGCCAAAGTATGCACTTAGAAACCCTGAGTGGTTCTAGTCAAATTACTGTGTCAATACTGAACATGCTCCAACCGCTCGTCTGCTTATTCGCCCTCCGTGATCTGCATCTCACACAGCTGGGCACTGGGCGGATGGAAAATACTGTTTATTTGATGTTTCGCTGCAAGAAAAATAAGGTTACATTCGTTTTAGAGCGTTTGGTTTCTCGATTTTGGTTTAGTCTTCAAGCGTGTATGTAGAAAAAGCGAAACGTGGATTCAAATACCCGACATAATGAAAAGTGTGTAAACTTAAGGTTATATTCAGTCCTGTTTACACCTGTTTTAGTCAATTTTTAGTCCTGTTTTTCTTTATGTATTGCAATAACAAGTGTGAATAGATCGTTACTTCATTCTACCAAAATAAAAAAGCAACAACACACGAGCCAAATTTAAAATATAGACATTTATTTCAACGTTGTATAAAATATTACAAAAATAATCAAGATTTTGTTCATCTTAATTGCAGATTGTAGTGTTTGGTTACTCTTACAGTGTTCATTGAATTGACGGTGACACTAATTCAATTATACTTTATGCATTTCTATAGTAACATAACAACTAAGAATATAAATGTGTGTAAAATCATGGAGTTTATAGTGATAGAGAACATTACACAATCTTTTCGCAGGCAAAATGCACTGGGGGTGTCTGCAAAATAAATACTGAATCACAAGGGTGCACCTTAACCATCATAACATCAGTTAGAAAGAGTACACAGTGTTAAAAAGGTGCATTATGGAGCTTTTCTGGCAAAAAGGTCCACCGCCACCTCCTTGTTGTAATGAAGATGTTATTACTTTGTCTGAAACTTTCCACAAAATGGTATCATCTTTCTCCAAGCAAATGTTGCTGCCAAACCAAATTGCTGGTCAGATCTTCTCACATTAAGATTAGAGTCCACGTTTTTAAAGATTTTTTCAAGCAACAAAACACCTGTTTAATAGACGATTATCACAACAACAGGAACGATCAAGGGAAGAAAGACGAAAACTTAAAGGAAACAACGACGAGCATCAGTGAAACTACTGGGCAAAGACTGAGAGATTTGTGCAGTTTAAACGGTCGACATTTAATCTGTGAACATCTGTCGCATTTAAACTGCACAAATCTCTCAGTCTGTGCTAATATCGACATCACAAAATCGATTGAACAAGTTATTTCTGTTTTCTTCAGGACCAGAACGTTAGCGTTGCTCGGTAGTTTCACTGATGCTCGTGGTTGTTTCCTTTAAGTTTTCGTCTTTCTTCCCTCGATCGTTGTGGATAAATTCTTCATGGACAGAATCTGTTCTTTGTCGACCTTGTTGGATGAAGATTTGGTGTTGGGGCAGATTTATGAAGCTGCTCAAAAATATGCGACACTTTTCCGCAGGTATTTTGTCAGAGAAAAGCATTGTAGCACTTCCTGCCATTGTGATAATCGTCTGTTGAACAAAAACGGCAAGATAGATTTGTTTAATAGCATACTATGAAATATCTCTCCCTCATCACTCTAGAAGAAATCACATTATGCATCTTTAAAAAGTTTACCCACATCAAAATAGCAGATCTTTAATTAGTTTTTAACAGAAATTCCTTTAGACAAGCCTCACTCTCCCATAGTCCTCATCCATCAGCAGTCTTGGTCTTTTACCATAGTGAAAAAGAAAGTGCAGAAAGTTGACCAGGCGTGTTTGCAGTATTCTTGTGCCAGCCTCTTGTTAGCCGGCTGACAGGACCTGACAGCTGGGGGTGACGGCTCGGGACCGCTACGTGGGCCGGCCTTGCTGTCTGCCTTCCCCAACCTGAAATGAGCCTCTCTCGGAGCCTTTCTGCACATCCCTGCTTTTACCAACGCGCCGCTGTCCTGACACAAACCCTTCTGCTTCCTCAGACTCCGCGCAATCTGCCTCCAGTAGAGTTTGGGATTGCCCGCAAACTGCGCGCACAGATTGGGTCGGGCGACGTAATCACAGCTAATTCTCTTCCCCGCTTTCTTGCAGGATACGCCCATGGTGAAGACGTCGTCGCCCGTCGCGGCCCAAGTGCACTCGGCTTTGTCCTTGGTCACCGTCTTTCCCCTGATGGGCTGCGGGGACCTGGCCTGCCGGGGCGTCCTGGGGGTCCTGCGGGCGCTGGCTAGGGCCTGGTGGGAGACGCAGGCCAGGATCAGCAGGACGGTGGCATTGGTGAGGAACGCCATGGAATCTGGGCTAAAACCTGCAAGCGGATAAGGAGGGATTTAGGTTGGTGACCTCAGCAGACCTTTCATTCTTTGGTTTAATTCTCGGACAGTCCAGAAAGTGGCATTCTGGTAACTTTTTCGACTTAAAGGTGCATTGAGTAACTTTTCTGGTGTCCGCCTAGTGCTTTTTTTTTAATGGAGATGTTATTGCTTTGTCTGGGATGTTTCACAGTATGACATTAAACCTTTCTGTCTTCATGTAGACCAAACCAGACCAAGTTACAGGTTTTTGTAGATATTTTTGAGCTTTAAATCAACCTGTAATTGAGTAAATGTAAAATAGAGCTGTTAATACTGTCATCCTGTGAAACACTGCATTCAGAGCAATGGTATCTCCATAGAAAGTAAACAGACTCCCTTTAAGGTCAAAATGTTGAACTTAAATTTTGGACATAGTTCCTCAGTTCTTCGTGAGTCAGAGTGTTGGAGACGTGTGGAGACACTTTTTAAATCTTCCATCCAGTCCTTGTATTTGCAGAGGTTGCTGGTGCTAGGCTAGTGCATGTCAATGGCCATAGTCGTCCTGCCACTAAAAACAGTCTGACCCACTCCACAGACCTGAGGCAAAACTATTATAACTCCAGACTGTCCATGTGAATGTCTGCGTCCAGAAAATAATTTTAGAAGTAAAACCAACCGCTGCAATTGAAGGATTTATGTCTGAGCAGCAGTGGTGAGTTGTACTTCCTGATAGAAGCTCGTCAGCGGCGGACTGATATATGAGAAAATAGTCCCTCAACATGCGACGATTCAGGTGATACAAGGTTAGTTTTATTTCAAATATTATTCTATCAACACAGACGTTCACATGGACAGTCTGGAATTATAATAGTTTTGCCTCAGGTCTGTGGAGTGGGTCAGACGGTTTTTAGTGGCAACTATGGCTGTTGACATGCACTAGCCTAGCACCAGCACCTCTGCAAATACAAGGACTGGATGGAAGATTTAAAAAGATTTAAAAAGTGTCTCCACACGTCTCCAACACTCTGGCTCACGAGGAAATGAGGCCCTATGTCCAAAATTCTGAACTGTCCCTTTAAGAGCCTATTTTTGTAGATAAGGACGATAATTATACATTTGGTAGTTACTTAGGCAATAATAAATTCATCATTGTTTATGTCCAAAACTTCAAATAGCCTATTGATACTTGAACACAGGGGGTGTTCTACGTGTATCTGTGTCTTTATATGGAAAGTTCAGCAGTTACCATGGCGACACAATGCAGAGATTAGCAAGCACTGTCCAAAAAGTTGGCGGCAAGACTCTCAAGAAAAAAAAAACACCACAAGCTGGATTTAAACAGCACATTGTCAGGGGCCTTTGAGCAATCCGAGCGTTCACGTTTCATGGTTCAGGTGTTTGATTTTCAACAAAACGGTGACAGTGACTAATTAAAAAACTCTTGGCTAACCCTGGTTATGTTGTAACTTGTAATTTGACACATGAGAGACTTGTTTAACAGCACAAATCATCATCCTCGCCTGTTGTAGTTGGCGGCACGGTGGCTGAGTGGCTAGCACTCATGCCTCACAGCAAGAAGGTTGCGGGTTCGATACCCGGGTCGCCCGGACCTTTCTGTGTGGAGTTTGCATGTTCTCCCCGTGTCTGGATGGGTTTCCTCCGGGCACTCCGGTTTCCCCCATCAACCCAAAAAAAAACATGCACTGTAGGTGTGAAAGTTGTGTGATTGAGTGATGGTGGTGGTCGGAGGGACCGTTGGCGCCGGTTGGCTTGGCAGCCGCGCCTCCGTCAGTCTGCCCCAGGGCAACTGTGGCTATAACAGTAGTTTACCCCACCGGGTATGGAGTGAATGAAAAATGCTCTGAATAATCCTCTGTAAAGCGTCTTTGTGACATATGTCTGTGAAAAGCGCTATATAAATAAAACACTTACTTACTCACTTACTAAATCATTTTTATGGTCAGACTGTGTTAAAGGAAAACACAGATTAATCAATATCAATACAGCCGTCTGTGTCCGCTCTGCTCATGGGTTTCAGATCCATTTTAAATTGTTAATTGCTGGCAGCGGCAATGGCCATTTTCATCATTCTGAAACCCATGGATAACTGTTATCTTATACTTTTAATAATAAGAGCTAGAATCATTTTTATTGCATTCTTAATTGTCAGAGCCCAGCAGTTCTCAAGCTATTTCTTATCAAATATCACCTAGAAAGAAGAAAAGAATTGGCTTTCTGAGTGCCAACAAATCTAAACCAAGTATTTAATCAAACTTTTCTAGGTTTAAACTCGGGCTAAACCAGGTATAACATCGGACTACATCATTGCCACACTATTTCTAACCAGGAAATGACCCAAAGGAGGACTAAAAAGTGGATACAACTGACTAAAAATCAAGCAAATATGAGAACTGTTTGCGTAATCATAATTAGCTTCATATTCTGAACATATTTCCACTTTGTACAGGCTTCACAGTAAGGTTAAGGTTGTGGTATCTTAAGTGATATCTCGCTTATGAAATGCAATGAGTTACACCCACGCAAATGAACAACAGATAGAAAAAGCCCTGGGCTGTTTACATACATTTGTGTCATAGGTGTTCATTAGAGAGCACTGGGCCAACCAAAAAATGAGTAAAAAATGAAATATTGTTGTTTTTTACTTTATTCGCTGCTATGACTTGATTGCACTAGAACACCAATGACTTGAACTTTGCGTAGTTGCATAATAAACAACACAAGATGCTATATTTAAGCTTGGAGACCTTTAAAACCTTATTTCACTTTCTATAGGAAACTTCTTCTCAGTCACATATCACAAGCTTAAACTAACCCACTCAAGAAATCCTGGATCTTATGGGCTCATAGGGAATTAACATGGAGATTAGACGCAGCGTAAACAAAGTAATAACAAAGAATCCATAGCCTGAAAACGTGATAAAACCGTAGCCTTAGCCGGATCCATATATGCAATTTAAAGTGACTGGCCGGAAAATCCATTAACATACATTATAAATTAGCCTTTCAGATTAAACACCCCGATGCAAATGAATAAGTGGAAGAAATGAATCACACGCGCCCCTGTTTTAAGTAATAAAATGAGTGCGTAATCAAGCCTCATCTTAGAATCACCATGTAAGTACTCACCTTTTCTTAGCAGAGGCACGGGGGTAATCTTAAATGACAGACTGCACTGATTTCCTGAAGAATTCCCACTTGTCTGCAAGAAATTGACTTTTAAAGATTTTTTTTAATTATTTTTTTTGCATAAGGAGATGCAAATGACTGTGAGCCTTCTAGGACTTTCCCCGGACCATCTGGAAGTACAGTGTGCCAGTGATGAAGTGGCTGGGAAGGGGGGAAAATGTTGGGAAGAAACTCAAGTCTAGGCAGGACAAAATCACTGTAGGGTGGTAAGAGCGTCCGGGGGTGTTGTACTAGTGGCACCCGCAGGTTTGTTTGGGGACTACAACGGCTACACGCAGCTCTTAAAATCGTGGCCACAGAAAAGATAATAACAGTGGTAGTAGTAGTAGTGCTAGTAATATTGGTAGTAGTAGTAGTTGTAGTAGTAATAGTAATAGTGGTGGTAGTTGTACTAGTAATAGTAGTAGCAGTAGTAGTAGTAGTAGTAGTAGTAGTAGTAGTAGTAGTAGCAGTAGCAGCAGTAGCAGTAGTAGTAGTAGTAGTAGTAGCAGTAGAAGTAGTAGTAGTAGTAGCAGTAGTAGTAGTAGTAGTAGTAGTAGAGT